>JAVJIX010000247.1:155000-377500 GCA_036785185.1 Paratrypauchen microcephalus | reverse complement strand
TTAATGATTTTTTTTTTTTTTATGTGTGAAGAATCCCTCAGTCATCCAGGAAGAATCCATGGCAAAAGGAGAAATTCAATTTGTCAATTGGATAAAGTTTATTTGGTCGAATACGTTTCGCAGCTCATCCAAGCTACTTCTTCAGTTCTGGCTAGAGTGCTGGTGGACACTGCTTATAACTAGCTGCAGGGAGCAGCTAACTACAATGAAATTACTATGAAACTATCACACCTATTTGTTTTCAGTTTCTATGTGGGGTCTTGTTAGCGTAACCATTCAGGGCCATAATGGGTGTTTTCACACCTCTGGACTTGACCTGGCTAACCCTATTGTTTTCTTTGTTTGTTTTGATTTAGGTTTGAGGATAGAGTTAGAGATGGGAGACAAATTAGGTCTGAGACCTCCATTTCTGTTCAACGAAGGATTCTCTTTCTTGACAAAAATAGTCTCTTTTACTCCCCTCTCAAACCAGTTCTTTTCTCTGGCTAAGATCTGTACCTCACTGTCCTCAAAGGAGAGGCCCGTGGCTTCTAGGTGAAGATGTACGGCAGATGAAGGTCCACTCTGGCACGCCCGTCTATGTTGGTACATCCTCTTGTAAAGTAGTTATTTTGTTTCTCCAGTGTAGCGCTCACTGCAGTCTTCACTACACTGAATGGAGTAGACCACATTGCTTTGTTTGTGCCTCGGTGTTTTGTCCTTTGGGTGGACTAGTTTTTGTCTTAAAGTGTTTGGGGGTTTGAAATAGACTGGATTTCATATTGTCTGAAAATCCTCTGTAGTTTTTCAGAAACGACAGCCAGGTAAGGAATGGTTACCCCCTTCCTCCTATCATTACTGCACAGTTTAAGAAAGCCAATGTGTTATCCTTGGCATCTTCACAAGTGAATTTGATGTTCGGATTTACAGAATTGATATGTGCAGTAAAAGGTTCAAAATCTTGAATTTCTATTCAACATAATGATACCAATGTGTGGGTGGAGTGCCTTGATATGAGGCCAGAGCACTCTGTTCAAATTGTTTCATGTATAAGTTAACCATGATCGGGGAGACCGGTGAGCCCATTGCACAGCCGTGGATTTGCCTGTAGAAGTTTCCTCTGAATTGGAAATAGGTGGTATTTAAACACATTTCCAGCAGTTGGTAGATTTGGTCGGGTGAAAGTTTGGTTCTCTTTTCTAGCTCGGTATCCTGGAGTAGTCTCTTTCTTCCTGCCTCCACCGCTACTGATGTAGGGATACAAGTGACAAGAGTGGTCACATCAAAGGAAACCATTGTCTCATCTCGGTCAAACTGGAGATGCTTGACTTCGTTCACAAATTTGGCTGTGTTCTCGATGTGGTGCTCCAGGGGAGCCAGGATGGTTTTTAGGTGTTTGGCCACATTGTATGTGATGGAGTCACATACAATGGGTCTGAGTGGTACTCCTTGTTTGTGAATCGTTGGGAGGCCATAGATGCAAGGGATGGCATCACCAGAGTACAGTCAGGGATACAGCTGTCGATCAATGACTTCTTTCTTCTCCAGCTTCTGCAAGCAATCAATGATCTTCTTTTTGTACCCATTGGTGGGGTCTCGTTTTAGTAATTCGTAGGTTGTGGTGTCATTGAGTAGGCTGTTCACCTTAGCCTCATAATCAGCTGAGTTCAGGATGACTGTGCATCTCCCTTTGTCCTGTTGTTGTTGCTCAGTGCCTCTTTTAATTTCAGTCTAAGGTCTCCAGCTTCTGTCTCTGTGAGCTTGTTGTTCCTAATGGCGGTTTCTGCTGCTGTGATGTAGACCACCGTGGGGATGTGGTTAGGAGTTACAGAGAAATTCAGTCATTTGCAAAGTACTTCTTTCCGTGTCTGAGTGAGTACTCGGTTGGAAAGATTTTCCACCCAGCGTTCTTTGTACACCGATTGGCTAGGTTTATCCTCCTTCCTTTTGTCACTCCAATCCTTGAGGTTAGTTTGATATTGATTTTGGAGTTGCGTAAACTTCCTTATGTGCCGCTCTTTGGTTTTGTTGTGTTGTCTCAACTAACCCGTGGCTATGAAGTCACTGATCCTTTGAAACATTTCTTTTGGAACAAGAAATGTTATTTTGTTTAGTAAGCTGTCTATTTCAAATTTTAAATTTTTGATCTCATAATTGAAACGGCTGATTCTAAGGCTGAGTATCCCTCTCAGGTAACGCTGGGTTAACCTGGTTGCCCTTTGCCCTGGTTCCGGTGCTTTCTTCTGTAAAGCTTTGGGAATAAGTTGCTTCTGTCAACATCTAAGGTTAAAGCGTAAATGATTCCTCTTCTCTGCTAACCTTCTTGTGTCCTTTTCCAGCTTTCTTACCAATCCAACGATGGTTGGCTCATAGTTGTTCTTAAGATGTGCCAAGAATCCCTCAGTCCCTCAGATGGAATTCATGCCAAAGGGAGAAATTCAATTTGTCAACTGGTGCAAAGTTTATTTGGTCGAATACATTTCGCAGCTCATCCAAGCTACAATGATTTTTTTAATCAAAAACTTTGAGGGCTTGCTTAAAAAGAGTCTCAATTGATTTTTTTTTAGGTCTTTCCTGCCTGAAACCAACAGATTAAGCAATAATGTAAGTGAGAAAAAGTCATGGCATGAAGAAAAGCCTTTAATGCCTGAGTGTTTAGAGAGTTTGAAATGGGTCTTAGGTTTGCAACATTAAATTTCATAACTATTCTTATATGTTTAATTCATTTATCAAAGGATAGTATCACAGTTTTGCCTATTGTTTACATGTTATCCCCAGTCCAGCTCCATTTCTTAGCCTGATCCAGTCCATCTTTTGCTTCCTCCCTGTTTTTCCTGCAGCTGCCACTCATTCCCCAATCATCCCAGGGTTGTCTATTGCCGTGTCTCAATTCTCAGTGTGCACAGTTCGGAGTGTGGTTTTAAGGGCATGTACGTCACTTTCGGCGTGACAACTGCTGTCCCATTTCGTTTTTGTCCCATGCGCAATTAACATGCGGTCTGAAATCCGTAGTCGTTTCCATGGAAATCGGGGCGTGGACCAACTGTGTGAAAATGCACACTTCGCGCAGTCATATATCCCAGCATGCACCACGCGCTACTTCTTCAATGGGAGAAAATGGAGTTGGCGGAGTTAGTTGCGAGACCTGTCGCATTTCGCCGACACCCATGCAGTCCACGGCATGTGCACAGTCCTGAGTGCAGTCTGAGTACCCTTAAAACCACTCTCGGAACTGTGCACACTGAGAATTGAGACACGGCTTATATAAACTTCCTCTGCCCAGTTAGTTGTTGCTAGATTATTGACCAGTCAAGAGACTCTCAAATGCTAGCCCGTTCTCTAATTAGAGTATTTCCCAGTTTTGGTGGATATTTTCAATCACATTATAATATATCTAAAAAAAAAATAAAAAATCTCAATGTTTTCCGTTCCACTGTATTACATCATATGTGTTTGTGACTACTGTGATTGTATCTGCATTTCTTATTTTGTTTATGTTCTTGTATCACTGAAGAGAGAGGGGGACGTTAGCGCCCCATGTCAGCTGCTTTAATGTCCATGGATCCGTCCATGTCCAAGTCTTTTCGTTGTTTACAATGACAAATAAAGCTTCCATTCCATTCCATATCTTATCATCCTTTGTTGTTTGTCAGCCTGATTTGTCATATTAAGCTTTACCCATTGAAGAACACTTTCTGTTGAACTGAACCAAGGCGTTTGCATTTGACTGCATTCTTGCGTTGCATTTGAGTCCAAGTTGCCTATGTGATAGTACAATCTAGCCAGTATGGATTCAGCACACAAGGAAAGTCCTATGAAAACGCATGCCAGGCTAGAAGAGAGCCTGCAGCCTCCATCTTGTCTCAACCAAGCCATTCCTGCACTGCTGCTCCAGTCCTCCACCAGACTTGACAGGTGTTCCTGAAGAGTACCACGACATCCAAGAGGTTTTTAGCAAAACCAAAGCAACATGACTTGACTGTTATGACTGTTCGATTGACCTTCTGCCTGGAACTTCTCCCCCTCGTGGTCGCATTTACTCTCTTTCCAGACCTGAGAGAGAAGCAATAGACAAGTATGTAAATGAGCCTTTAGCTGCTGGCATCATCAGACCCTCTTCGTCTCCTGTTGGTGCAGGCTTCTTCTTTGTTGAGAAGAACAAAACCCTTAGGCCTTGCATTGACCAGAGGCCTAAACAATATTACAGTTAAAAACCAATATCCTCTACCACTCATCTCATCAGCTTTTGAACTTCTGCAGGATGCTGTTATTTTCACTAAACTTGTCCTATGCAATGCGTACCATCTCATCCGGAACCTGGTCATGCCGTTCTGTCTTACCAATGCCCCCGCCGTGTTCCAGGTCAACTATGTCCTCCATGACATGTTGAACAAATGTGACCTGTCATGGGAAAAGCCAGCACATGTCGGGGTTGTTGAACACTTTTTTTTTTTTTCAAAATTTGATTTTCGTTTTTTTGCAGAATGTGCTAGTTGAGATCATAAAGAAGCCACTCCATGTTTTAGATAACAGCACTGGCTGCTTTAAAAGCATACATTTTGTCTTTGATTTTGGCTTGTATCTCAGAAAGAAATGGAGTGTGTGTAAATTACCATGACAGTGCTCCTGGCCAATCATGTGACAATTAGCACTGTCGTGTTTTCGCCTGTTCGCCTATCAGCTGTGAGTGAATATTTACGCTGGATTTCAGGAGAATAAGGACAGTGAAAATGAACTGTAAATTAGACCCCCCAGGATTTTGTGGGCATTTTTTGTGATTGTTGCGGGCTAAAATGCCTGAATTTGCATGAGTTTTTCCAAAAAGTTGCTATGAAAGTTGCGGTGCTTTTAAGGTTTTTGTTGCGATTTTGTTGCGGGAGGAAGTGAAAGTTGCGATAAATAGTTGCGATTTTCCCTTTTTGTAATTAAAATTGAGTAATATTTTGAATACTGAGTTATTACTGACAAAGAATAATACAAAGACACAGAGATCACAGATATGGTCCTAAAACAACCTTACCAACATCGAAAATAAATTACTACTAGGATTTCAAAAATGCAACTTTTATTTTCTAAATCCATAGAAACTCACAGCAGATTTTAAGTGCTAAAACAACATAATAAAGATGTTTCAGCCTCCTTATTAGAAAAAAGAAACGTTAGTACAAGTATTATGTACTGTGTAGTAAGGCAGTCTCTCCTGAAAACAAAATATAACCTCAGCATGTAGTAAAGACAGTTTCTCTTAAGATCATGTAAACAGAACTGAACTTAAAGGAGAATTAATGTTTTTTTTTACAATCTGAGCCTTATTTCGGTAATAAAACAAGTTGTTTTACTCACCCATAGCACTTTGGTGTCATATGAAGCACTTCCGGAGATGTTTTAGATTAGCGATATCCGTAACGCGAGGTCTCCAAATAACACAAACTTGAGCACTTTTCAAATCATAGAAGCTCAATGTCTTAGTCTAGACTTTCGTTTGAGTCAAAAGTGGCCTCTAATCCGAGATTTATCCATAATTTACAGCTTTGCATTTCATGTTTGGGTCCCGAGAGCTGAGAGCGAAATAAGCTGTGACTCCGCACTGGCCTTCTCATCTACTCAAAACTATGGCTAAATCTTAGTCTTTAAGGAAATTGATGGCAGGTTGTCCATCAGACATGTACTTGCTCATTTTGTCCTCTGCATTGATGTACGCTTGTTCCACTCTATTCAGGATCTGCATTTTGATCGTAAAAGATAAATCAAGGCCCTCAAAGTATTCTGCGTATCTTTCATAGCTGAGATCTTTGTTGGCCTCTAACTTCATATGCAGATCCTCCAGGTAGTCAATAGCTTTGGTGACTATAGGATGTCTGCTCTGGAAGATGTCTAGAAGTTCAATTATCACTCTGCACTTATCTGCCAAGATGCTGATCTGAACCTGTAGACTTTGAGCCATATCTGGATCCTGGAGCATTTCATGCAGTCTCTCCACTGACTGGGGTATGCATTTTCCACAGGTCTTAGACTAGAAAAAGACAACATGATTCAAAATTATGTTCAGGCAATCACAAAAACACATACGATTTGAGTTCATCATTTTGTGCATTTCTATATGTATTAGTATGTATGTCTGTTGGAAGTGAAATGTAAATTTGAAATGTATATTTGTAATTCTGTATTATCAGTTAAGACAATGCCACTAGACTTACATCAATTTCCTTCTCAATAAATTCCTTGTACTGTGCAAAGTGCTCTGAGTGGTACTGTACAGCAGCGAACCATGAGTTCCATCGAGTTGCACATGGATTTGGAGCCATTGTTGCCTTTTTTCCTTGTGGTAGATGTTTAGTCATGAATTGAAGGTATCTTCTTTTGTGTGAGCCAGCATGAAAAAACATTTGGGAGAAGCTCAGCATGAAAGAAGTCAACTGGTCAAATGGTCTCCGAAAGGCACTTCCTATGAGCAGGCTTGGGGAGTAACGGATTACATGGAACGGCGTTAAGTAAAAGGATACAAAAAAAAGGTAACTGTATTCCCCTACAGTTACAAAGAAAAAGACGTAATCAGATTACAGGTAAATTTTGTGAAAATGGGGATTACTTAGCAGGATTACAATTTGAAAGCATTTTATGTTATTTCATTTTTTTCTTTTAAAGCCGGAGGTCATATGTAGGGAAAACACAACGTACAGACTCGCGCCGTGCGCCGCGCGCGCTCTGTGAAACAAACTTGCAGCGGCTTGCACTGAACTTCACGCAGGTCGCGCACTACGGACTAAACTTGCAGCGGGCATGGTTTCAAAAAACGCATTTAAAACGGGTGGAAATTTAGGGAGAATTTTATTTTTAAAGAAGACAAAGGGAACAACATCACAGTGCAGTGCAAATTGTGCCTTCCAGCAGTTAAACACCTGTCAATGTCCAAGGATTCTACTTCCAATCTCAAGAAACATTTACAGGTAAGATCGCTAATATTAACACTTTGATACTGACAAGCCCTAAATGTCCTGCTTCAGTCATGTTATGTGTGAATATGAGTCATTTCTTTGTCTTGATTCATTGGTAGGAGCCAGTTTCGAGTTAGCTATCGACTAGCAAACTATTAGCAAGCTAGCTAACGTTAGGGTGACCATACGTCCTCTTTTGCCCGGACATGTCCTCTTTACAGAGGCTGTCCGGGCTGTCCGGCCGGAGTTTATAAAATCCTTCAAATGTCCGGGTTTTTGATTCCCTTGGAAACGCGCTCTGAGAGGCGGAACCCCGGAACGTGTATTCATTCATTTACAAACAAGCGCGCCACGCTCCGCACCCCCCGCACCCCCCCCAGAATGGGAGGCAGAATGACCAGGGAGAGGAGGAAGGCAAGGAAGACTGAAGAAAAGGAAAAAGAAGGAAAAAGGGACTGTTAACTTGAGGCATTATTTGTATATTTTTTTTCATTAGCCATTAGACACATTATTTTGAAGAATGGGCTTACTGAACATTGAAGAATAGGCTAACTCTCTTTTTATTTTTATTTTTTCTTTTTTCTTAACTAAGATGTAAGTGTCAGCCTTAAGATTGCTTATATTAATAAATATATTATTTATAAAGCAACTGTTTGTGAGTGTTTTGGGCTATTTTTTAGTATATCCAGGTAAAGTGTTCTTTTCTGGGGAATTCAGAAGCACAAGTACAGTCACAAGTACACTTTGTGCATTTGTAGAACGATATTACAATATTTAAACATTATCTAGGCAACATAGTCATGTTAACTGATCCATGAAGACCCTTTAGACAATTCCGAGCAAAGCTGTCGTTAGATGTAGGCCAGCACGCAAGCTGGACGAACATCCTGTCCAGCTGCGGAGATCGGGCAAGATGACTGTCCCGGTAAAACTAAAACTTTAACTGAAAATATAATTTCGTTGAAGTCATAGGTGTTTAGGTGTTTGGTTTAGTGAGTGACCTTGTTTACTAGTGACTTGGCTTATAGTGATAACAGTTGTTAAAACTACACATAGAACTGTACTTGTCCTCCTAAAAACTTAATTGTATTGTAATTTTCTTGTTTTCTTGTTGTTATAGGATATTTGGTGTTAAAGTAATCTAAAAGTAACTGAAAGTAATCAAGTTACATTACTTTAATATTATAGTAGCGGGATTACGTTACTGAATACATATTTTAAGGAGTAACTAGTAACTGTACCGGATTACATTTCTAAAGTAACCCTCCCAACCCTGCCTATGAGGTTCATAATATGAGCCATGCATGTCACATGCACGGAGTTTGGGAAGAGGGACTTCAGTGCAGCTGTGTAGGCCTTCTTCATGTAGGCTGCATTGTCAGTGTTGAACACGATGACGTCCCCATTATCAATTCTGTACTCTTGCAGGCTCTTCACAACAGCCATAGATACAGTGGAGTGGTTACACTGCTCAAGGAACACTGTGTCTGTAAGGTATGCCAGAATTCTTCCAGACTGGTGCAATTAGAATGATCAATATGCATCTGCCCTCTACATCAGGGGTTTCGTCACAGATCACTGCGACAGGTTTTTTCATCAGTCTGGTCTTGAGACTTTCTTTTTCTTTCAGGTAAACATCCCCTAGGTATTTGTCTTGGAGCTGGTAGCTCTTGGGAATGGCTCCCCCGTTCACTACATTCTCTTTGAGGAATGACCTCAACACAGGGTGGTCAGTCTTTGACAGGGGGATGTTCACAGCCGTGCAAGTGGAGACCCAATCTTCACAGAAATGAAAAAAATACAAGACATGATTAACATTTTCTTTTAATTATTATTAATTATTATTAATTATTACTATTAATCAGCTTTAATTTTAATAATCAACTACAGTGAACCCTCGCTGTATCGCGGTTCACTCTTCGCGGCCTCGCTGTTTCGCGGATTTTTTTTTTCCATTTTTTTTTTTTTTTTTTTCAATTTTTTTTATAGTGTAAATTTTTTTACAGTGTAACATTCTGTCCTGCGCCCTGATTAGCTAAGAGACTAGACCAGGACTAAACCAGGTCTAAAGCAGGTCTAAACCAGGACTAAACCAGGTCTAAACCAGGACTAAACCAGGTCTAAACCAGGACTAAACCAGGTCTAAACCAGGACTAAACCAGGTCTAGACCAGGGATGGTAGGGACAGAGTCTCAGATGTCCTTCACGAGAGCGCCTGGGTGACAGGAGGTGTGGCCTTTGTTTACTTGCACGAGCCATGGAAGAGACTGAGTGCGAGCCGGACAAATGGAAGAGCCAAGAATCAACATGGACGGGCCTGGCGCCTGGCCGCGCGGCGTCCGGGGGAGCCGCAGCGGGGAGAGCCACATTTGAGGGAGCCGCAGCGGGGGGAGGACACTCGCGCGCACAGAGGAGACAGTGGCTCTTCCCCGTCACGCCGAGAGAACGAACCCAACCCCGTCCTAGAGAGCTGTGGAGTATTGGCGACGCATTGATAGCGGTCTGATTTTGGAGCCGGGGTGAAATGCAACCAACTCTTGTGAGCGCAGGTTAGTCTTACCTGGTCTTGTGGTGAGGACTGGTGCTCAGAGGCGTCTGTTAGCGGTTTGGCACTGTTAGCAGTGGCTTGAGTCTTGCCCAAAATGATATCCAGGTCGCTTTCCACTCGACTTTCGCACATGGCATGGATATGTGGTACCAAAACAAACACACGTGTCCGCGCGCACGTGTCCGCGTGTCACGTGCCCCCCCACTATTAATATATTTTAATGAAAATCTACAAAAGTTTGAGTGTTTAAACAAGAGAAAAATGTTAATACCAGCCTCAGAAAGGTGTATAATGTGTCTGGTGAAGCGTTTTCAGCCTTAAAACATGTAGAATAATTGTAAAATATAAAATTGTCCTACTTCGCGGATTTCACTTATTGCGGGCTATTTCTGGAACCTAACCCCCGCGATAAACGAGGGTTCACTGTATTACCCTTTCCAAATCCACACATGATAACATTTATTTTAAAAGAATGTCTTCTGCAAGAGTAATTTGTAGCTACATTCTGTGATGTCATCCACCATTGTACTGCACTTACCCACTCAATACTACATAAACACCCATGCCATGACATTTTACTTTCAGATCCAATCTGGTTGTCCCATACCAAGTCTTACATTATTCCTTCCAACACCAAACATGCACCAAGGGTGGAAAACAAGATCAGTAACTCAGGCCTTTAGAAACACCTATGGCTAGAGATCATAACATCCCACACCACATTAGAACAACTTCATCCATCAAACCTTTCAAAAATTCTTATACATCTGTCTTATTAGTTATACCTGCAATCATTAAATTCTGTAATGTCAGGCTCCACCTATCACTGTACATTATTGATTTCTTTTTATCTCTTTTTTCTCTTATTTTACCTGTATCTCACTGTGTTTTACTATGGTATCTCTATATAATTGTTTTGTTCTTGTTTTATGTTAAACAGGAACCTGCTGAAAACCACCTTAAGATGAGTCAGGCCTATTTAAAATGTAACTGACTGTTATACTTTTAAAATGTTCCTGTGTAATAAATGACATCAATCAATAAGTATGTAGGGCTATGCTACATCTATCTATCTATCTATCTATCTATCTATCTATCTATCTATCTATATATATATATATATATATATATATATATATATATATATATATATATTAGATAGATCTATTAATCTATCTAATCTATCTATCAGGATTATTTGGGGTTTCTCCCCTTATGCCAAGGTTACATGTTGTGCATGAGTCTATGTGAGTGGGGTGAAGGATACTGACTATCATTTCTATTAGTTTAGTCATGCTCATGACAGCACATTAGCCTATGTTCCCTTTCTTTCTGTTTTGTTGTCTTGTCTGTGCATGTAGCCTAACCGAGCGAGGGAAAGGGACATGGATGCAAACGAACGCCACAACACGATAACATACACCAAAGTTAACACTATCCCTGTATGCGCATATAAAAGAACTCACCTTTATCCTTTCGGGGCTCGCAATAGACCTGCTTGCTGCCGCCTCAGTTACTTTAAGTTGCTTCGTTGTCTGACGCCCTGCTGCCTGCATTTCTTTACATCTGATGTGCTTAGCAGTGGCGAAATGTTTATCAATTGAAGACTTTCTTTTATGTTCAACTACTATGTTGCACGGTGTACAAAACAGTTTACCTCCACTTTCGTGTAGAAGAGTGGGGAACTGTTTCGCCTGGTCTTTTGCTGTTATTTTTGTCGGTAAATGGCTGGCCGCAGACATGCTTCTTTGCCATTGCAGTTTTGTTTTTGTCACACGGAAGTAAAGGCAGAAGGAAGCTGGTCGACGTCAGTTCAATACATCGCCGATGATTGGTCAAAATTGGTAAAAATTGCGGGAAAGTTGTGGTGATTGGTCAAAATTGCAACACGGCCCTGAATTCAAGGGGATTGGCTGAAGTTGCGTTGAAGTTGCAAATCGCAACATCGCGAATTCCTGGAGGGTCTGGTAAATACTACTTTGACACGGGAAAAGTTCGGAACACGTCCGTTTCTCCGGAGGTCATGTACAGAATACGATCGGGTACTTTAGCTGCCGGAAGACTGTGGATACGCAAATTATTGGACAACGAGGCAAACGGATGTGCCCGCGTTCTCTTATGGGGTGAGTAAAGTGCTTCTAAACTTTGACACTACAGGAGGTCCTCGGGTTACGACGTTGATCCGTTCTTAAGACGCGTCGTATCCCGAATTTCGTCGTAAGTCGGAATTTGATTTTGATCTTCCAACCAAAGCACCAATAACCTTTCCATCTCAATAATTAGACCACTAGGCTGCTTGGTTATCACTGACGCTTTCATAGGAGCAGATCAGAGCCCACATTAGGTACTTCCGCCCACATTGGGCACGCACACAAGGCCGTTTTCTTCGCCCTACAACCACAACAGAGCGTATTCTTCCGCCGTGTGCCACGCGCCGTTCGCGTTTGTTTACGTCACTTACCACGCTAAACCGCGTAAGACGGAATGACGCGTAATTTTTTTATTTTTTTTATGGGGGCGCGTTCGTAACCACAAAACGGCGTAAGTCGAGACCGTCGTAACCCGAGGACCTCCTGTACAGACTTTAAGACAAGTTTAAATGCTTCAGCTTTCGTGTGGTCATTTCTGCATCAAAGGGAGATATTTAGCTGAAAAGTGAAGCGATTAACGTGAACAGAATACACTGTGTGTGTAAACCAGTATAATACATTTCATATTGTATTAAATTGACAATACAGGTGACTTTGACTTAACATATTATCCTGTGTATTATTGAATGATTTATATGGACTTTTTGTTATAAAAGCATTTCCATTTTAACAAAGTACCTTCTAATTCTGACCTGCCCTGAAACACCAGACCACAGTGATTGTCAGTGATGGGGGAGAGCTTAGCTTAATGTCATGCAAATGAGCTTCTTTCTGCTCCACAAGCACATCTTCAACACGGCTTTTCGCAGCTTTGTCTTTCAAGATGTGCATGATTTCAAATGGCCACAAATTCTTCAAATGTTCTCAGATTTCCATGTATAAGGCACCATTGGAAAGCTTAGGACACCATCATCTACATGCTGCAGCAGGCGCTCACCCACCTAGGGACCGCCGGGAGTGCTGTGAGCGTCATGTTCTTTGACTTTTCCAGCGCCTTCAATACCATCAGGCCGGCGCTGCTGCGGGGGAAGCTGGAGGACGTGGGAGTTGATGGACATCTCGCTGCCTGGACCATCGATTACCTCACTGACCATCCGCAGTACGTGCGGCTGCACAGCTGTGAGCCAGAGGTGGTAGTCTGCAGCACTGGGTCCCCCCAGGGAACTGTCCTCTCACCCCCCTTCCTCTTCAACATCTACACCTCGGACTTCACATACAACACGGACAGCTCCAGAAGTTCTCTGATAACTCGGCCATTGTGGGCTGTGTGTCTGAGGGGAACGAGCTGGAGTACTGCTCGGTCATCAGTGACTTTGTGGACTGGTGTGGGCGAAACCACCTGAGCCTCAACACCAGTAAGACAAAGGAGCTGGTGATCGATTTCAGGAGAAGACCATTACCTCACTCACCAGTGAACATCCAGGGGCAGGACATAGAGACTGTGGACAGTTTCAAGTACCTGGTTGTTCACCTCAACAATAAACTGGACTGGTCCCACAACACCGACGCCCTGTACAAGAAGGGCCAAGGTCGCCTCCACCTCCTGAGGAGACTGAGGTCCTTTGGAGTGTGCAGGCCTCTGCTCAAGACTTTTTACGACTCTGTGGTGGCCTCTGCTCTCCTCTACGCTGTCGTCTGCTGGGCCCCGAGCAGCACAGAACGGGACAGGAAGAGACTTAATAAGCTGGTCAGGAGGGCCAGCTCTGTCCTGGGCTGTCCTCTGGACTCTGTAGAGGAGGTGGCTGAGAGGAGGGTACTGGCCAAATTCACGTCCATCATGGACGACACCTCTCACCCTCTGCACCGGACTGTAGAGGAGCTGAGCAGCTCCTTCAGCAGCCGACTGAGGCACCCCCAGTGCACGAAGGAGCGCTACCGCAGACCCTTCATCCCCACCGCCATCAGACTGTATAACTACTATATAGTCCAACCGTGCAATATTTTTTCCATACTCTCCTAGTTACTGTTTTTTATTATTATTACTTTTTTTTATTATTACTTGTTTTATTTTATTCTTGCCTGCATGCACTTTCTTTCTTGTCCAAACTGTCTGCCTGGAGCTTCTGTGGCAAGTAAATTTCTCCTATGTGAGATTAATAAAATCTTATCTTATCTTACCCGGGTATCTGTAAAAACTGAGACTTTTCCCTTCGTTTGTGCCTTTCGTTTACACACAAACAGAGATTTTTCCTCTGAAAATGTTTCTCCGGCAAAAGTGGAGATTTTGGAAACCTCTGGTTTTGCGAGATAAGTGGAGTTGTAGGCAGCTGGTGCACCAAAAGTGCAATTCTGACTGGCTTGCAGAGCGTTCTTCATTTTCAGAGGCAAATTTGCCATTTGTGTACAAACAAAGGGAAATGTCTCTGTTTTTAAAATTACCAGTGTACGTGTAAACAGGGCCTTATTTTGGAAAACAAAGAGAGGCAAATATTTGTTTCTCAGCATACCCGGCTATGTGTAAGCATAGCCTAAGTGTGCAGGCTTTGTTCAGTGTAGTAGACCAGTGATTTGCGTATACCTGTAGCTTTATTTGCCCCACAAATTGGAAATTGGGAAAAGTGTTGCAATGCACAATATACGAACAGCAAGAAAATAGAGAGTAGAAAAGGAATAGGCATTCAAAATTCAAGATATGGTAATTTCCGTACTATTGATTGCACCTGAATATAAGCCACTCCAATAAAATTTTAAAATATATATATATTTTTTTTAACATAGGCCACACTTGTCTATAAGCTGCAGGTGTAACCACATTGTAACTTGAGATATTTGCACAGAAAGATGGTTAATTAAATACTGGTACATGCTTTTTCCGAACAGTGCCTGTGACTTTTGTCTTTTTGCATTGAGTCAGTTCATCACGCTGCCGTTGCCAGTGTCTCACCATCGACTCATTGATGCCAAGATTACGTGTAGCAGCTCTATTTCCTTCTTCGACAGGCGCAGGAGCACGGAGATTGTTCTAAAGTACCTTTAATGATGTTACAGCAGGATTCACAGCATCAGGGTGACATACAGGCAAAAAAATATCAGAGCCTACAAGCATCTAGCAGAGGGAGAGTCTAAGGGTCTGCAGGTTTAACCAAAGCTTTTGTATTGTTAATTTGTAAATGTTATCTCTAGCTTTTAGTCTGGGAATCTTCCGGAGCTTCTGCAGTTTGTATCATAAAACAGTAGCATTCATCATTTAAGGTTACTGAGCAGAACATTTTGCACTTTAACTGTAGCAAGCATTAAGTATGAAATAAATATGAGATGATTGTTCACAACAGCCAGGTCAACTGCCTTTAACTTAAAAGCTGCATCATATGCATTTCTTTGTGTGTTTTCCATGAGGAAGGTGTGTGCATGAAGTGAAAAATAACTGTTCAAAATACAATCAAACTGGCATCTTCCTCTCTTTACAATCTCTCTCTCTCTTATGTCCTGACACCTCAGAGCTCTGACTCGCTGTGAATCGCTCCACTTGGCTCAGGGCAGAAGCAGTGCCTTTTTAATTGACTTACCCCTCATATGTATTCCCTATTCCCAGAGGGCCCGGCCCCAGCCCCCTCGCTGACAATTATCACTGACACATTTAGAGACATGTCTTCACTTTCACTGGGCCAGGACCATAGATTGTATATATAAATGGACATAGCGAACGCGCTAGCCGCCACGTTCCA
Organism: Paratrypauchen microcephalus; assembly: GCA_036785185.1. Taxonomy (NCBI): domain Eukaryota; kingdom Metazoa; phylum Chordata; class Actinopteri; order Gobiiformes; family Gobiidae; genus Paratrypauchen; species Paratrypauchen microcephalus. Next base: position 362,223 of record JAVJIX010000247.1, on the reverse strand, counting down.
AATCAGAAGTTCGCATGAGGGCGCTTCCAGCTTCTTCTGACTCTGGCTCCCATTGACTTAGAATATTGTGGCCCTTCTCTGTAACTGCTTCATTGAACCTCATCATTTTAGTCTTAAAATGTTCATATCAATCAATAAATCAATCACTCAAACATTATTTATAAAGCGCTTTTCATACAAAAAATGTAACACAAAGCACCTTACAGTGATTAAGGATTAGAAGATTGACTTTTTATTGATCTCACAGAGGAGAAATCGTTTTCTGCATTAACCCGCTCTCTACATGGTGTTGTAATGTCAAAGTTGGTGTTGTCTACATTGTGTTTGTTTGTTTGTTTGTCTGTTTGTTTTTTGTTAAAAACCTCATGTTCATAATATATAGCTGGGCTCCAAATTCACCCCTGCAACTGCTAGCGTTATGAGCTTCATTTGAATGGCACTGAACGCTGTGGGTGATGTCGCACTCACTTAGCCCACTTCTCTGTACTGTCTATGGCCATGACACATCCTGTCTGCAGACCAGGCACACCTGTGTTCATGTCACACACATGTGTGTGTCCAAGTCTCACACACACACACACACACACACACGTGTCCATATGGATTACACAAGTGCCCATATCACACACGTGTCTATGTCATTCACACTTATCTATATTACACGCACACGACCATATCACACTCGTGTCCATGTCACACACATGCCCATGTCACGCACACGTATCCATGTCATACACATGTGTCCTTGTCACACACATATATCCATCTTACACACACATGTGTCCATGTCACACACACACGCTTGCATATCACACACATATCCATATCATACTCGTGTCCATATTACAAACATGTCCATATTACACACACATCCATATCACATTCATGTGTCCATGTCACACACACGTATCCATGTCATACACATGTGTCCTTGTCACACACATACACTCAACAAAAATATAAACGCAACACTTTTGTTTTTGCTCCCATTTTTCATGAGATGGACTTAAAGATCTAAAATTCATTCCAGATACACAATATTACCATTTCTCTCAAACTCACCGGACATGTCACCCATTGAGCATGTGCTTGACCGGCGTATACGACAGCGTGTACCAGCTCCCACTAATATCCAGCAACTTTGCACAGCCATTGAAGAGGAGTGGACCAACATTCCACAGGCCACAATTGACAATCTGATAAACTCTATGCGAAGAAGATGTGTTGCACTGCATGAGGCAAATGGTGGTCACACCAGATACTGACTGGTTCTGAGTCCCCAGACCCCCAATAAAGAAAAAAAAAAAGCACATTTCAGAGTGGCCTTTTATTGTGGGCAGTATAAGGTACACCTGTGCACTAATCATGATGTCAGATCAGCATCTTGATGTGGCACACCTGTGAGGTGGCATGGATTATCTCAGCAAAGCAGAAGTGCTCACTATCACACATTTAGACAGATTTGTGAACAATGTTTGAGAGAAATGGTAATATTGTGTATCTGGAATGAATTTTAGATCTTTAAGTCCATCTCATGAAAAATGGGAGCAAAAACAAAAGTGTTACGTTTATATTTTTGTTGAGTGTATATATCCATGTTACACACACGTGTCTATGTCACACACATGTGTGCATATCACACACATATCCATATCATACACATGTGTCATTATTACAAACATGTCCATATTACACACACACACGCTGAGCATAAACTCCTCTTTACAAAAGTGGAGATCATTTATTGGTGTCTAACTATAGACCAATCAATATTCTGCCTACAGTGTCCAAAATTGCAGACAAAATTGTTGCTCAACAAATAATCACCAGTGATGTGAATAACGGCGTTAAAATAAACGCCGTTACTAACGGCGTTACTTTTTTCAGTAACGGGTAATCTAACGAGTTACTTTATCTATCGTTATAACGCCGTTACCGGCACCAACACGCCGTTACCGCGCGTTACTGAACCTACTCATTTTGAAACTGGCATCATGTGCTCGACTCGCATAGGCACAGGGGAATTTTTTTCTCCCTTTGGTAAGGATGGGATAAGTAATGATGATTGGCTAAAGCAGAGTAAGATTTCATGTTGAGCCAACCAGAGACACCCAGTGGGCGGTGGGCGGGTTCTACACACAATCCCAGCACACAGTAGTAGCGCACACACAATACACACACCCCGTGTCAGATGGCGAGTCCCGAGTCGAAGACAGAAGTATAGGCAGTATTTTAACCTCGTCGAGGTAAAAGGTAAAAACGTACATGTTACGTGCACATTGTGTCAAAGACCAAAGACTTTGTCCACGTCCAATGTAAGCAACTCGAATTTAATGAAGCATCTCTGGACGGCGCACGCTTCTGTTAAACTAGTGGCCCCCAGCAGGCCCCATGATGATAATCGCATGAACAGGTGCTGTTCACAATGAAGGCCACGGTGACGGAGCCACGCCAGCCAAGCAGCAAAAGCTGTATAATGCACTGTAAAAAAAAATCCAAATTATTTGGCATTTTTTAACAAAAAAAAAAGTAACGCATTAGTTACTTTCCTAGGTAACTAGTTACTTTTATAGTGTAGTAACTCAGTTACTAACTCAGTTACTTTTTTGGGTTAGTAACTAGTTGCAGTAGTAGTAGTTGCAGTAGTAGTAGTTGCAGTAGTAGTTGCAGTAGTAGTAGTAACTGTAACTAATTACTTTTTCAAAGTAACGTGCCCAACACTGATAATCTCACATCTTAACACAAGCTAAACATTCCACAGAGACTGCCAACTGTTAACTGAAAACATCAAACATATACTGGACAAAGGTGGAGTTGCTGGAGTTGTGTTCTTGGATTTGAAGAAAGCATTTGATACTTTCATTCACAAAATATTATTAAGAAAGCTTAACACTTTTTAACTTTTCACCTGAAACAATAAAATGGTAGAATCATATCTAACGAACCGCAGTCAGTCAGTCGCAGTCAGTTAAAATCAAGGGTCACTACTCAACTCACTTCCCTTTAGCACAGGGTTCCATTCCATTGAGGTCCATTGCTCTTTTCCCTTTACATAAATGACCTCTCTTTGTCCTAAAGTCCATATTCAAAAGTATACGGACATTTCGGTCATTCACACACATTGTAAATGTGTGTAAATGTGTGCAAGTTGCAGAAAAACTAACTCGGTTCATGATTCAGATTTCAGAATCCTTAAATCAGTCCTGCCTTAATCACATAACAATATTTGCCCCAAAAGCAACATATATTTTATGTAAATGAATTTTAGTAGATCAAATACACACAGAAATTACTTTTGAACTTTCAGTGTCATACAGTTGCAGAATTTCTCTTGAAATTGTCTTTCTGCACGGCATTTGAAAAGTTTGATCACACATCGCTATCTGTAACACATTTTCTAAACCCTTGTCTTCTACAATTGTTAGTGGTCAACAGTCGTGGGAAATCCACTTTGCAAGTGAATTTGTCTGTTTCCGATGTTGACTTAAGGCCGCCACACACTACAGGATTTTTCAGTCTTAAATTATTTTTTAACGTGCAACAAAAAGCGTACAACACAGACAACACAGAATCGTGAAGACTGCAACAGGATATGGCTACATACCACAGCTTTGAGACTTAAATGTTCAAAAGATCATAGCCCTGCACTTCTAGTTTAGATACAAGTCAAAACTGAGTTATTATTTGTGAAATGTGGTGCAGGACTTCAGATACATGATATGCATAAAAGCATAAAAATTGGCGATGAAGTACATATGAAGTAGATCTGCAGTTTCACCCCAAGACTCCACAAGCTGTGTGGATATAAACAAACACATGTGAGGAACTACTCCCGCATTTTCACTTGTAAAGAATGCCTCAAACTGGAATAATAGCTCAGTTTTGTGGACTGGATGTCATTATTTGTGGAGGACAAATTCTATGGATAATGTGGATGAGCTGTTGCACTTTAAATTTACCAATTAAATTGTAGAGTTCCGAGCACTGGCGGCAGAAGCAGGCTGGGATGATGTCGCCCTTCGGACAGTTTTTGTTAATGGATTAATTGAACAGCTGAATGATGCATTGGCACTAAGGGAGGATTGCAATAACATTGACTCTACTATATCTACAGCCATCAAACTAGACAATCACCTCCGGGAGCGTAAAAGAGAGCAAAATAACCAGCCAGCTTCATCTTCACTTTCATATGCCTCACCAGTTCCTTGTAGCCCAACTGTGCCCACAGCACCACCAGCAATCCAAGCTACTTCAGGCAACGAGCCCATGCAACTCGGACAAGCTCGACTGATTCCTGCTTCACAGAATAAAAGCATGTGAATGCATTTACTGTCGTCAAGTTGGACGTTTCCTAGCCACTTGCCTTACTCGGCCAAAAGACAGGGCTCACCCGTGCGGGCCTTATCCTCCACATCGGCCATACGACTGTGCCATCGGCCTGCTTCCGGGAGACCCCTTTTCAGCAGTCGTCTGTACAACCTGTCTTGTCCTGAATATAAGGCAGTGGAGTGCTACATAAAGGACTCTTTGACAGCAGGTATTATTAAACCATCCTCTTCTCCCGTCTCTGCAGGATTTTTCTTTGTGGATTAAAAAGGACTAGTCTTCCTTGTACTGACTATCGAGGGCTAAATAACAATACAGTCACCACTGTCCCATCAGTTTGTTTCTACAAAGACTCCAGATGAGACTGACACTATTATTCCACCCTCCAGAGTGATTGGATCCATAACTTGGGAGATTGAATCTGTGGTGAAGGAAGCACAACAGGCTGAACCTGATCCAGATAATGGACCACCTAACCGTCTGTTTGTCCCTAACTCCATACGTTCTTAGGTCATTCATTGGGCATACCTCTCAGTTCTCCTGCCATCCTGGAGTTGGGTGGGGAATCAGTCTACTCCGTCGCCATTTCTGGTGGCCAACACTTGAAGGATACAAGAGAATTCATATCTTCCTGTATACTTTTGCCAGAGATAAATCTTCTCACCAGCCACCAGCAGGTCGTCTATGTCTTCTTCTTGTTTCAAGTCAACCTTGGTCTTGCATTGCCCTCAACTTTGTTACTGGTTTTCCAGTCTCCCAAAGTAATTCTGTCATTCTGACTATAATTGACAGATTCTCCAAGACTTTTCCTCCAAAACTTCCTTCAGCCCAAGAAACTTCTAACTTGCTAGTGCAACATGTTTGTATCCATGGAATTTGACTTGGTATTGTTTCAGAAATAAACTGTGGGACCATGGCCCACAGTTTATTTCTAAAGTGTGGAGACGTTTTTGGGAAGTCCTTCATGCCAATGTTAGTCTCTCGTCCGGATTCCACCCACAAACCAATGGCCAGTGTGAGAGGGCTAATCAGGACCTGGAAGCCACACTTCGCTGTATTGCTGTCCAGGATCCAACTAGCTGGAGTGATTACCTGCCATGGGATGAATATGCCCACAATTCACTCTCATCCTCTGCTACCATTATGTCCCCATTTGAGTATTCACTGGGATATTTGCCATTTTTGTTCCCTGAACAGGAAAAGGACATCGCTGTTCCATCTGTGAAGGACCTTCTCCAGGGATGCCAGCTCATTTGGGCAACTGCTCGGGAATCTCTAGTCAAAAATATTTGCTCACCTGCCTTGACTCGCATATGAACTTAAATGACATCCCATTCTTAATCCATAGGGTTTAATATGACGTTGGTCCACCCTTTGCAGCTATAACAGCTTCAACTCTTCTGGGAAGCTCATCAAGTTTGCAGACGACACACGGTCATTGGACTCATCTCGGACGGGGATGAGTCTGCCTACAGGACGGAGGTTGACCGTCTGGCATCCTGGTGCAGCCAGAACAACCTAGTCCTGAATGCCCAGAAGACAGTGGAGATCATTGTGGACTTTAGGAAGCACACAGCCCCACTCCCGCCCACCATCCTGACCGACACCCCCATCACCAATGTGGACTCATTCCGCTTCCTGGGGACCACCATCACCCAGGACCTCAAATGGGAGCCCACCATCACCTCCGTCATAAAGAAGGCCCAGCAGAGGATGTACTTCCTGAGGCAGCTGAAGAGATTCAACCTGCCAGCACGGACAATTGTGCAGTTCTACACTGCTATCATCGAGTCCATCCTCACCTCCTCCATCACCGTGTGGTATGCTGGAGCCACAACCAGGGACAAACAGAGACTGCAACGTGTTGTGCGCTCTGCTGAGAAGGTGATTGGTTGCAGCCTTCCATCTCTTCAGGACACCTCCAGGACACGGACATGTGCAGGTCGGATTGCATCCGATCCTTCCCACCCTGGTCATGGACTTTTTGACCTGCTCCCCTCAGGCAGAAGGCTACGGTCCATTCGGACCAGAACCTCTCGCCATAAAAACAGCTTCTTCCCCTCTGCTGTCGGACTCTTGAACAATAATAACACTAGGACTGTCCCCCCCCCGCTCTGTGTCAGTCACCTGACCCTCTGCTGGATTTTTTGCACCTGATCATTACTTGCACCTGCACTGTTATATTCTTGTATTCTTGTAAATTAGTTAATTTAAGTTTTCTACTTTATTTTATTCTATTTTATTCCGCTCCAAGTACCGAAGCAATTTCCTAATGTTGTGAACATGTTCAAACATATTGCAATAAAACCCTTCTGATTCTGATTCTGATTCTGATTTAGGAGTGTTTTTATGGGAATTTTTGACTACTCTCCCAGAAGAGCATTTGTGAGGTCACAGACTGATGTTGGACGAGAAGGGCGGGCTCTAATTCATTCCCAAAGGTGTTCTATCAGGTTGAGGTCAGAACTCTGTGCAGGCCAGTCAAGTTCATCCACATCAAACTCTCTCATCCATGTCTTTATGGACCTTGATTTGTGCACTGATGCACAGTCATTTGGAAGAGGAAGGGGCCATCTCCAAACTGTTCCCACAAAGTTGGGAGCATGGAATTGTCCAAAATCTCTTGGTACTAACTGGAACTAACAGGTCAAGCCCACCTGCTGAAAAACAACCCCACACCATAATCCCCCCCCTCCACCACTCTTTACACTTGGAACAATGCAGTCAGACAAGTACTATTCTATTGGCAAAGCTGCCAAACTCGTCTATCAGATTGCCAGATGGAGAAGCGCAATTTGTCACTCCAGAGAATGCATCTCCACTGCTCTAGAGTCCAGTGATGACGTGCTTTACATCACTGCATCCAACGCTTTGCATTGCACTTGATGATGTATGGCTTGGATGCAGCTCTGGATAGTACTTTGCGCACTATGCGCACAGTGCCACGCTGGAATTCACTGAGCCGAGAGCGACTCATTCTTTCACAAATGTTTGTAAAAACAGTTTACATGCCTAGGTGCTTGTTTTATACACCTGTGGCCATGGAAGTGATTGGAACACCTGATTTTGATTATTTGGATGGATGAGTGAATACTTCTGGCATTAATGTGTTATTGTGCTGTCAATTGTGTATGTAACGATGACTCCAGGAAGAGTAGCTGTGATAGAGTGGGACACTCTATCAATAGTTCATAATATATATGAACTATTGATCACAAACAATTGCAGGATACTGAAATTGTACAGCGGTCTTTGGCGCCATCTGTTGGATTAATAACACAACTGCATGGCTGCAGCCACCGCGTGCTCTTTGGTCTTAAAGATCCCATGACATGGTACTTCTTGATGCTTTTATATGGCGCCTTAATGGTTCCCTTATACTGTAAATGAATCCTTCTTCAAAATCAAGACTCAGTGCATGAGAAAGACCCATGAACACAGTCAGAGTCAAAAATATGTCTCTGGAACACTTTATTATGAGCGTTGTTGCTTGAATGCAAATGAGGAGGACAGAGACAGGCCAGTGCAGCGGGTGGGGCGTGGCCAAACTCTCTGTTCCTTCCTCGTTTAGCGGTGCGATGTGCGCTGGCTCCACTTCCGCGTTTAAGCGCGAGGAAGATATGAGACGATTTCCATTGAAAAATAAACACATTTCCACAGAAAATAAAATTAAACCACTGCTGTTTCAGAGGTTCGGATGCTCGGATAAAGGACATCCGAGCCTGGAAACACTCTCCCGTGCCTCCAGGCAAATAAAAAAACGCATCTCGCATTGCGTAGCTCGTTCGCGGTCCAAACTCTGTGGGTGTGAGTTCCAGAGAGTGTGGGTAGAAATACAGACGGGCGGTGGAAATTCATTTGCATTTTTCCTGGAGTGTGACGTCAGAAACTTCACTTGTTCAGAATCGCCCGTTTGGGCTGTCTTTTTTTCAAACGCAGAAAAGGATCGCAAATGTTCAGTTTACACATTTCGCAACTTTTAGCCATGGGGGGGGGGGGGGGCCTAAACAGGGTAGGGGAGCTCACATTAACGTTCAAAACCCTCAGGAAGTGAAAATTTCATGCCATGGGACCTTTAATTGGTGTCAGATTACACTCAGCAATATTAGCGAGGATGCTATGGACACCTGAAGGACCAAGAAAAACTTAAGAAACTGTAAACTGAACAGATGCTCTTATATATAAAAATATAACAGGAAAACACACTTAACACAGCAATAATACAATAACATCACACAACTACTCACTTGTTATACATGAATGTACACAGAGGAAACCACACAGGGAAAACAACCAGTGCCGTAGAGAAAGCCAAAGAAAAACACAAATAGGAAGTGACATCAGTACTGATGTCAATCACAGACAATACAAAATAAAATAACTATATATAAGGAAGAATTGTGACTGATTCTGGTGATTCTGCCATTTTAGTGCTTTTAGACTTGACTGCTGCCTTTGACACAGCGGACCATGCAACTCTTTTAAATCGGTTGGATAACTGTGTTGGTGTCAGGGGGACTGCACTTGAGTGGTTCAGGTCCTTCCTCAGTGGGAGATGCTGCTCAGTCAGACTGGGGGACTCCACCTCGTCCACTGCTCCTCTTAAATGTAGAGTCCCCCAGGGTTCCATTCTCACGCCTATTCTGTTCGCTTTGTACCTTCTCCCACTGAGTGAAATTTTTAAAAAACACAATAAAGGGGGTCCTCGGGTTACGACTGTCTCGGGTTACGACGTTTCGTGGTTACGAACGCGCCCCCATTAAAAAAAATATGTATATATTACGCGTCATTCCGTCTTACGCGGTTTAGCGTGGTAAGAGATCTAAACAAACGCGAATGGCGCGCGGCGCACGGCGGAAGAATACGCTCTGTTGTGGTTGTAGGGAGAAGAAGACAGCCTCGTGTGCGTGCCCAATGTGGGCGGAAGTACCTGATGTGGGCTCTGATCTGCTCCTATGAAAGCGGCAGTGATAACCAAGCAGCGTAGTGGTCTAATTATTGAGATGGAAAGGTTATTGGTGCTTTGGCTGGAAGATCAAAGGCAAAATCCGGCTTACGACGAAATTCGGGTTACGACGCGTCTTAAGAACGGATCAACGTCGTAACCCGAGGACCCCCTGTATTCATTATCACTTTTATGCAGATGACTGCCAAATTTACCTGCCACTCAAAAAACGTTCTTCCGGTCCCCTGACACCTCTCCTTGCTTGTTTGAGTGACGTCAAGGCTTGGTTGGCCCACAATTTTTTAAGTCTTAATGAGGGTAAAACTGAAGTTGTGGTGTTTGGCAAAATTGACCCCCTCTTGGACTTGGGCCCACTTAAACAACAAGTCAAATCTTCTGTTACCAACCTTGGCATCACTATTGACAATGATTTTAAGCTTGATAAGCACGTGAATGCGGTCGTCAAATCTGGCTTTTATCATTTAAGGCTTTTATCCAAAGTCAAATCCTTTTTATCTTTTAAATCTTTCGAACAAGTCGTGCACGCTTTTATCTCTTCTCGTTTAGACTACTGTAATGCACTTTTCTCTGGCATTAGCCACCATGCACTTTCTCGTCTACAGCTAGTCCAAAACTCCGCTGCGCGCCTTTTAACCGGTACCAAAAAATGAGAGCACAAAACTCCGATTTTAGCACCTTTGCACTGGCTCCCCGTTCGTTTTAGAGTTGATTTTAAAATTTTATTGTTTGTTTTTAAAGCTTTGAATGGACTGGCCCCGGATTACATCTCGGACCTCATCCATATTTACACCCCCGCCTGTGCTCTGAGGTCCGAGGGCCAGCTCCAACTCGTGGTTCCTAAGACGAGACTTAAAACCAGAGGAGACAGAGCCTTTTCTGTGGCTGGACCAAAGCTGTGGAACGCTCTGCCTCCTCACATCAAAACAGCTCCCACTGTGGAGTGTTTTAAGTCTCGTCTTAAGACCCACTTTTATTCTCTGGCTTTTAATCCTGCATGAGTTGTGTGGTCCTCTGTGATTTTATTTTATTTATTTATTTATTTATTTTACTTTATTATTTATTTATTTTATTTTACTTTATCTTGTTTTTACTTACTCCATGGTTCTGATTTGATTTTACTGGTTTTATTGTTTTGGGACTAGTGAATCATATACAGTACCTGATGTTTGTTGTGTCACTCGCTGTAGTTTTTCTGTCTGTACAGCACTTTGGAAACTGTTTATGTTTATGAAATGTGCTATAGAAATAAAGTGGATTTGGATTTGGATTTGAATTTCTGACAGTAGATGTGCTTCCACAGCTAATGGATCTCAAAATAAATGCAAAATACAAGAGGTGATGTTCAAACTGTTCGTGTGTACCATTCACCAAGTATTGTTTTTATACAAGTGAAGATGTGACCCAGAAGTACAAGTGGTAATTCTGGAGGCTCTGGGAATGCATGTGTGCTTTAGGTACAGAGTTTGTAAAGTTTGAATGGAGAGGCTGTATCAGCGTGAAGATTTAGGGAGGCAAGGATGTTTCATAAGAAATATGATGCTATGTATGTCATTCCCATTGACAATCACAACGATTTTTATTCTGGAACTACTAAAAATCATTTCTAGGGGGCCTAGTTTAGAGCACTTAAAATCAGTTTTGCACAAAGAAGCCTGTATCACTGCTGACAGATAAGAACAGGTTCCATACATAGATTTCTGCTTCCTGGGTTCATTCATCTGGGGCTATGTGGCAGAGCAGTGTCTCTGTACTCTGTGCTGTCCCTGTACTGTCTCTGTGCAGACCCTCTGTGTCTCTGTGCTGTCTCTGTGTCTCTGTGTGGTTTGGGTTTGCTGTCGCCTCTGAGCTCATGTCCTAATTACACAGTCACTGGCATCTTTATCACCCCTCCCATTCCCCCACACACTTAATTAACCTGATCAATCATTAATTGAAAGATTTCTTTATTTAATGAATTCTTGTTGCTTTGCTGCTAATTAGTGTCACATCTGTAACCCTCTGAGAATGTCAAGAATCAGATCTGTTATTTACAGCAAATTTTCCTAAAGTGTGGCCCAGGCCAAAAAGAGGTCTAGAACATTTTGTCCTCAAGACTTTACACTTGAATAGGGGAAAAAAATGACATTTAGCGGAAATTTGAAATGTGTGTTTTGGACACACTGGGGTGGTGCTGGAAACGTCCAGAGCCCTCTGTCAGCAGGATCTTCAGCTCCCTGATCCCATGAGAGGGACATTGAGTGGACCATGTTTTCCACCTCCATTGTTGATGTGGCTGCTCATAGCTGTGGTTGTAAGGCCTTTGGTGCTTGTCACTCCAAACCCAAACCCGGGGGTATGCTGCAGCTTGTGCGGTCATAGAGAAAAACAACTGGACTGGGAGATGTTTAGAAGTCATGATGCAAGACTAATGGTTGGCCTCAAGGAGGGGAAGCAGTGCTTCAGACACATTTTTTACAGTGAATTCTTGAGAATCTACTCAATCACCCCATCACATTTTCTGAGGAGGGTGCAGAGACTGAAGAAGCAGACTGAGGACTCCAAGATAGGCTCATTTATCATCAGACCAGAAGTCACTGAGCTCTTCAATGGCAAGGCCCCAAATACAAGGGGATCACACTCCTCAGCCTAATATCTATTCTATTCTATTCTATTCTATTCTAGGGTACTCAAGATGTGTGCAGAATCCCTCAGTCGTCCAGGTCAAATCCATGGTGAAGGAGAAATTCAATTTGTCAAATGGTCAAACGTTTATTTACGTCCAAGCCACTTCTTCAGTTCTGGTCAGATGCTGGTGGACAAACTACACTGAGGCTACATCCACACGGCAACGCAACGCAGGAATTTTTCTTACCAGGTAAAAAAAATATCACGTCCACACTGGGAATGGATCAGTAAAATATCCCATACACATGGCAATGGAACGCTTGCTGAAAACAGGGCATGTATTTTCCCATGTTTCCGCGCCCGCCAATCCCGTTGCAAGGAGCGCCGAGGGGGTTTTCCCTGTTCGCCAATCAGCTGTGAGGAGCTCTTGCATATGTAAGCAGCACTGCAGGACACTAAAGGACATGAAAATTGACTTTTAAATTCTACTTGGACACATGACGGGAGATGTTCAGGACACGTCTGTTTGTCCGGAGCTTGTGTAAAGAGCGCGATTTAGCTCCGAAACACACGATACACCCATACACGTGGAGATACGCGAATTATCCGAAAACACTGCAACACGGGGTGAGTCATAATTATCATCCGAAAGTTCTCTCTCCATTCTGCGTCCACGACAACACCATTCACAAAGTTGTCCCACCAGCTACTTGTTCTTCCAGGTCTCACCCAAAATCTCCTTCTTTTGGCACGTCTAGTAACACGCTGTGGCGGGTTTAAAAGACTCTGGCGCATGTTGTGCTGTAAGCGTCTCTACTGCTTGCCTAGTTGGTATAACTGCAGTACATTTTCTTTCAATAACGCAAGTAAACTTAGCAGTGACTGCAGCACTGCTACTACTGCTACTCTGGTGTCCGCCATGGTCGCTGTCTTGTTATGAATGAATGTTGCGCATGAGGCTGCTATTTGTTATGGCCATGTGGTTGTGACATGCTGGCCATGTGGTTGTGATGTAGGAGTAAACAAATCCGTTCTACTTGTCCAGACGACTCCGCAACGGTAACGTTGCCAGAGTTTTCCACTCTGGAACCCGTTCCCAAAAAATATCGTTTTGGGGTACCCAGAACACTGGTGCCATGTGGACGCGAGACTGAAATGATAAAAAACTTTATTGGATTCACTCCACAACGTTGACGTGTAGACAGGGCCTGAAACTAACAAACCTACTTGTTTACAGTTTTTGTTTGTTAGCAAGGCCTATTCAACTGTACTGAGTGTGGGGTCATATTAGCATAATCACACAGGCCCATAATGAGTGCTTTAACACCTCTGGTTATCCCTATTGTTCTCTTTGTTTTAGGTTTGAGGATGGAGTTGTAAATGGGAGACAGATTATTTCTGAGGCCTCCATTTCTGTCCAAGGATGGACAGGTCCTAACAAAAATAGCCTCTTTAACTTCCCTCTCAAACCACTTATTTTCTCTGGCTAAGATCTGTACTTCACTATCTTCAAAGGAGCGGTCCGTGGCTTTTAGGTGGAGATGTACGGCAGACTGAGGTCCACTATGGCTCTCTTGTCTGTGTTTGTATATCCTCCCATCTACAACTCCAATGTCAAACCTAAAACAAAAAGAACAATAGGCCAAAGCCAGAGGTGTGAAACCACGCATTATGGGCCTGAATGATTATGCTAACAAAAGGAAACTATAAACAAGTAGGTGTGTTAGTTTCAGGCCCTGTCCCCACGACAACGTTTTTTGGAGGAAACGGAGAAGTTTGTGTGCGTTTGGGCCTGCCGTCCAGATGGCGCTGGCGTTTTTGGGGGCGAGAACGGAGTTTTTCAAAAACGGGTTCCAGAGTGGAGAAGTCGGAGAACGCCCCCCGTCGCGTTGGCATGTGGGCGGCAAAAAAGCGCGGCAGGTGAGAAAATGATGACGTCGCGCTGCCGTAATCATCACGTGACCGGTGACCAGAAGGTAACCCTGCGCCTTCCGCAGGTAACTACCAGATAACAACAACCATGGAGTTGAGTTTGTTATGCGGACATTTCTACGTTTATTTATACTATGCAGTGCAACCTCAGCGGAGACGCATGCACAATTACACACGTTGTGGCACGACACACGAGTGTTTGCCAATTCAAAGCTAAACACGTATTTTAAAACTGGAAAGATCCCATCGCTGGAAAGGCAGATAGTGGACAATGAGGAGCCCATACCAATATGAGTGTGTTGTGTGCTGTAAATAAAGAAAAAGCAACCATTTCTTGTATTTTTTATTGAACAAACAGGCACATGCAGTATCACACACAAAAATATATAGCTGCCCGTTGTGATGGTCCCCGGTTGTATATTCTCGCCAAAAAGCCAACATAATGTCCGAGTATGTTTAACATTCCCGTAGTAAGATCCAAACAAGCATTTTGCCTAAATAACACGACCAAGGTTAACGAGAGTTCTACTTGTTAAATGGAGTTAATGTGATTAACTGAAATTCAGGAGCAGGACCACGCCTCAACCACCTTCTCCTCCTCACCAGCGAATCACAGTTCACCATAACCACAGCTCTAATTTCCCGGAGCCATTTATAGCCACTCATCCCTTCATTCCAGTTCGTTTCGGTTATCTCGACAGCTCAACCGCGTCAGCTCGCTCGAGCTGGGTTAACAACCCGTCACATTCAAACACCAACCTGCCTCACGTCTCCTCGTTCCTTCCAGTCCGCAATTCCTTACGCCGCGACGGATTTCTATTCAGGAATCCGCAGCCGGAGGATCTTCCATCGCATATCCGCGGCGTCCAGCCCACGGCCCGCGCCGCCCAGCGAACGCTCCAGGCGCGCGCTCACGCAGCGGACCTCCACCTCTAAGGAGCACCCACCGTCAATATCTCTGTGCTGGCGGTATATACGGGATATCCACATTGTCCCTCTCGTCGCCTCCTCCTCCTCGTATAGGCGAGCGCGCAGCCTGGCGCAGCCCGGTGTACTGTCAGAGTGAGACGGCTCTCGGCGCGCAGACCGGCTTTGGCAACCACGGCTTTCAGCACAGCGCGGCCCGGCCTCCAGCAGCCACAGCGTTCGGTACCGCCCAGCACCCGCCGTGCTCCTTCAGGCTGACACATCAAGACAGGACCTTCAACAGTTTAGATCAAGAATGTAACCCCGGCGCCCTGGAACGAGACGAACGAGCTTCCGGGTTCCCATCAAGTTTCCCGCGTGCAGCTGCAGACGTCGCCACTCCCTCCTCTCCTCCACTACAGCCTCATAGCTCCCCCTGCTGGGGGCTAAGTAGTATCACCACCAGTGGCCAGTAAACATATTCTGTCTACTGTGCAGTTTCACTTGAATTCTCTTGTATCATCTCAGCCTGCTTTCAAGCAGGCCATCTCCCCCTGTGCCTGCACCCTTCGTGTCTCATTCTTGTCCCCATCTCGCAGGCTGCACAATTCCCCATGCACATGCATCTTCTCCCCATCTCTCATTTCTCTCTTTTCAGTCATCATGAGCTAGATGGCTCTCGTGCCCTACCCACATTAGGCAGGGCCTCTAATCCATTTCCTGTCTTCTGCTCTATTCCCTCCCCTCCCCCCCCCCCCCCTTCCCCAACACCCAAATGTTTTATCTGTCGTTGCAGCCTACACAAGTCACCATGCCCACTCACACTATTTTCGTTCACACTCCGAAACGTCGTACAAATGTTTTTTGTTCGCTTAACTCCTCTCTGCACTGGCACACTGTCATCTCGTATTCAACCTCTCCTACCGACTCGCATCCGACCATTCTAACTCATGCAACTCATGCTAGCTCACACCATTCCATCACATGCTAGCTAAGCAGTCTCTACATCCTCTCTGCTATTCCAATATTCACCACCCATCGACTCACGTCACTCACTCAATTTCAGCTCGTGCTGCTCACACAATTTTGACGTACGCTAGCTGTCTTTACTCCCGCTCACCATCAATTCATATTCCGGCCCTTGCTGTTTCACGCTATTATAGCTCGGGCAGCTCATGTCATCCATTACAAGCGAGCTTAAGCCATCATAACCATGTGTCACACTATTCAGCTCCTCCCAGTTCCGCCTCACCTGAGCTACACCATCTCGGCTCACCACCTCTTTCCCGATCGAGGATCCTACCATCGACGTCAGCTCATGACTTCACCATTCTATCCTATATGCATCCTCAGCGATGCTCTCGCCATCTAATCCTCATCTTCTCCTGCTAATGCTACATCATTGCATTCTTTCATCATTCTCAGCTCTCATGTTGCGACTACTATTACGGTCTCCAAATTCGACCACCGCTCTCATCTGTCCAGCATTCAACCCGTACCTGCCCTGTGAACATCCCCAATATGCACCTCCACTCTCAGGTCCTTAGCTTTTCCACAGGTTCCAAGCCGACTGACGACTGGCCGATTGTCACAACGTTTCACCGGCTCTCATGACAGCATGATGACCGCCAGCTCACCCAGCTCTCACGACCGCATGACAGCTCGTCTGGGTCTCACGACGGCTCGACAGCTCGCCTGGCTCCCACGACGGCTCGACAGCTCGCCTGGCTCCCACGACGGCTCGACAGCTCGACAGCTCGCCTGGCTCCCTCGACAGCTCGCCTGGCTCCCACGACGGCTCGACAGCTCGCCTGGCTCTCACGACGGCTCGACAGCTCGCCTGGCTCTCACGACGGCTCGACAACTCGCCTGGCTCTCACGACGGTTCGACAACTTGCCTGGCTCTCATGACGGCACGACAGCTCGCCTGGCTCTCACGACGGCTCGCTTGGCTCTCTCGATGGCTCTCACGACGGCTCGCTTGGCTCTCTCGATGGCTCTCACGACGGCTCGCTTGGCTCTCTCGATGGCTCTCACGACGGCTCTCACGACGGCTCTCACGACGGCTCGCCTGGCTCTCTTGACGGCTCTCACGACGGCTCGCCTGGCTCTCACTACGGCTCTCACGACTGCTCACTTGGCTCTCAGGACGGCTCTCACGACGGCTCACGACTGCTCGCTTGGCCTCATGACAAGCTCTCACGACGGCTCGCCCGGCTCTCACGTCGAGTCTTCCGACCCACAACGGGTCTTCTCCTCCACAGGTCTTCAGGTGTGTGTTCTGTGTGGAGTTTGCGTGCATGGTCTGGGTCCGATCCCCGGGTCGCCTGGGCCTTTCTGTGTGGAGTTTGCATGTTCTCCCCGTGTCTGGGTGGGTTTCCTCCGGGCACTCCGGTTTCCCCCATCAACCCAAAACATGCACCATAAGTAAATCCTCCAGCTTAGGTCCTGACCAAGCCGAAGCAAGAAGATCATGGAGATGGTCCCTGGGCGCAGTAATGTGCTGCCCACTGCTCCTAATAACAGGATGGGTTAAATGCAGAACTGGAATTTCCCCACTGTGGGACTAATAAAGGCATAGCTTCCTTTCCTCCCAGCAGATCTTCCTCCCGTCAGGTCTCCCTCCCTCCCAACCCACAACGGGTCTTTCTCTGCCTCTCTCCTGACCCACGACGGGTCTTTCTCTGCCTCTCTCCTGACCCACGACGGGTCTCCCTCTCTCCTGACCCACGACGGGTCTCCCTCTCTCCTGACCCACGACGGGTCTCCCTCTCTCCTGACCCATGACGGGTCTCCCGACCCACGACAGGTCTTCTCTCCACCTCTCTCCTGACCCACAACAGATCTTCCTCCCGTCAGGTCGACGGCATGACAATACGCCTGGGTCTCACGACGGCTCACCCGGCTCTCACGACCGCATGACAGCTCGCCTGGCTCCCGACCCACAACGGGTCTCTCTCTCGACCCACGATGGGTCTCTCGACCCACGACGGGTCTTTCTCCGCCTCTCTCTCTCATGACCCACGACGGGTCTCCCTCCCTCCCAACCCATGACGGGTCTCCCTCTCTCCTGACCCACAACAGGTCTCACTCCTTTCCGACCCACAACGGGTCTTTCTCTGCCTCGCTCTCCTGATCCATGACGGGTCTCCCTCCCTCCCGACCCACGACGGGTCTTTCTCTGCCTCTCTCTCGGCTCACGATAGGAGATCTTCCTCCCGTCAGGTCTCCCTCCCGACAGGTCCCCCCCCCCCGACCCTCATCCCTCCAACCCTCATCCCTCACCTATTCAACCCTCAACATTCGAGCGTGGCTTTCTTCACCTACAGGTTCCTATGCTTGCCATCCGAACCCATGCTGAAGGACGCACATCAGCATTATCATGGTCACGTCCGTCAACCATCTGCGCTGGCGCGAGTGACCCCACTCCAGCAAAGGTCCAACTCCTCAGTCAGGGGAGAAGACCCTCCACGTCACGGTTTCTCTACATCACTCCTGACTCATTCACCATACGGCACCTTCACGACGCAGCTCCAGTTTCTCCAGTGTTCAATCCGAATCTTCGGCAGTAGTCGGATTCTGCATTGCTTCCAGAGCCCTCGAATCGCACAATTCAGCTTCATCGGAACTTCGTCCTACTTTTCCACCATTTTTTGGGGGGTCTGATTAATCCAGGCATTCCCATTCATTCTAACAATAATAAATCAGTCAACACCACCTTCATCAGCTTCCCCTCTGCTCATCTGACGTCACCATCATCTGCAATTTCAGCACCCTCTCACGCCACTCCAGGAATGTCTGCGTCTCCACCGTCCAGGCTTGCCATCCATCCATCCATCTTCTGCTTTTCCATTTCTGGGTCGCGGGGACAGCAAATCTGCTGCCCAGGGCGCTGTGCGCCGGCCCCCATGAATCCTCCCGCGGGAGTAGGTCCAGGCTTACCTCTCAGGGATAAATCTCATATACAAGCTGATTTCTGGTGAAGACTGCCAGTCTCATCTTCATGTTCCCGTGCCTGATTAAAGGACTGCAAAAAACTGAACCTCGCCTTCCTCCAAAACGCCTACCACTTATTTCGGACCTTCTCTACCGTTGCACTCTCACTCTGCGCTCCGGCAACCTCTCGCCTTTCACGGACCTCTTCTGGCATAACACCCCATCCATTCTCCATTCATTTATTTCGCATTGGCGCCACTATGTCCACGGCCAGGGCAGATGTACCCGAGCGGAAAAATTCGAACCCTTGGTTGTCGGGTCTCCAGCATCTACTTCGTGTACGATCGTCACGACCTCAACGATCTCCTCCAGACCTATTCCACTTTATGCTCTTTCAAAAAACTTTTGGGGGTCCCGTTCCGCTGGGCCAATCGAAGATTGAGACGGAGCCCCCACCCAATGTCTCAACCCAGCCATCACCACCTATTCACCGAGACATCCACTATCATTCAATAATAAACATCTTCACTGCATTATGTTGATGGCGTGGTCCTAGCTAGTGAAATGGAGTTAATGTGATTAACTGAAATTCAGGAGCAGGACCACGCCTCAACCACCTTCTCCTCCTCACCAGCGAATCACAGTTCACCATAACCACAGCTCTAATTTCCCGGAGCCATTTATAGCCACTCATCCCTTCATTCCAGTTCGTTTCGGTTATCTCGACCCCTCCCTCCCACCCCTATCTCGTTTGTCTTTCAGCCAAAAGACATCTCCTAAAGGGGGGGGGTCCCGTTCCGCTGGGCCAATCGAAGATTGAGACGGAGCCCCCACCCAATGTCTCAACCCAGCCATCACCACCTATTCACCGAGACATCCACTATCATTCAATAATAAACATCTTCACTGCATTATGTTGATGGCGTGGTCCTAGCTAGTGAATGTCTATCTAATAAAACGATAGCAAGTCCCTGCTACATTGGTGGAGCAGGGGGACAAAATAAATTCCCTTTTTTTGACGGTCCCTAAAGTACACGCGTTTGCTTGTTTACGAAAGAGAAAGAACTTTATGCGCAGGTGCTCTTTGTAGTCTTGCGCTTCCGGCGGCTCTGGCTCTTTCCGGTTTACAGCGCCACTTATCGGTGTGACATATGTACTGCATCGTTTTCACTCAGCGCTCCGTGCTCATCTTGACACGAATGTTTTCTGATCCAACACGTGTGTGGACGACACTTTTTTTCACCCCGGGTAAAAAAAAAAAACAGGAACGTTGTCGTGGGGACTAGGCCTCAGTGTAGTTTCAGTTACAGGCAGATATAAGGTAGTTTCCACCAGCGTCTGACCAGAACTGAACAAGTAGCTTGGATGATCTGCGAAACGTTTTTGAAGTAAATAAACATTTATCCAGTTAACACATTTAATTTCTCCTTTGCCATTCCAGGGTACTGGAGAGGAGAATCTGACCTTGGATTCAGGAGGAGCAGTGTGGTTTTTGTCCTAGTCACAGAACACTGGGCCAGCTATATACAGTACTCTCCTTCAGTTGTTCGAGACTTCATGAGAGTTTGTCCAGCCAATCCACATGTGCTTTGTGGATCTAGAGATGTCATTTGACCATGTCCCTCGTGGTGTCCTGTGGGGGCAAGTGTCCTGTGGGGCACTTTGGGGGACTAGTCTGGGGTCTAGGGCCCTTTCCTCAGGGCTGTCCAGTCCCTGTATGACTGCATGTGAGATCCACTTAGAGAAGGCTCCAAGGAAGAGCCAGGACATGCTGGAGGGGCTGTCTCTCTCTATCCTGGTAAGACAGAATCCCCCTGCAAGAGCTGGTGGAAGGGTGTGCAAGGAAAAATGGAATCTGAAACTTCTTCTAGTTTATATATATAATTCTAAGTTAGCGTTTTATATTGTTCAACTATTGCCAAAATTGCGTCTACTTGGTACATATGAATGTAAAAAAATGTTTACAACCAGGTTATAAATGTAAAAAATGTTTAGAACCAGGTTGCAATGAATTGCATCATTTTGTTATCCATCCATTTTCATCCATCCATTTTCTTCCACTTATCCGGGGCCGGGTTGCGGGAGTAATAGTCTAAGCAGGGACTCCCACTTCTTTTCACCCCAGACACTTCCTCCAGCTCTTCCGGGGGGACCCCAAGGCGTTCCCAGGCCAGCCAAGAGACATAGGCCCTGTCCCCACGACAACGTTTTTTGGTGGAAACGGGGAAGTTTGTCTTCGTTTGGGCCTGTCGTCCACACGGCGCTGGCGTTTTTGGGGGGTGTAAACAGTGTTTTTCAAAAACGGGTTCCAGAGTGGAGAAGTCGGAGAACACCGTGGGTCGCGTTGTCGTGTGGGCGGCAAAAAACGCGACTGTTGGTAAAATGATGACGTCGCGCTGCCGTAATCAGTGACCAGAAGGTAACCCTGCGCACAGTACGCACGACACACAAGCTAATTCACGAGCAATTCAAAGCTAAACACGTATTTTAAAACTGGAAAAATCCCGTCAATGAAAAGGCAGATAGTGGACAATGAGGAGCCGATACCAATTTGAGTGTGTTGTGTGCTGTAAATAAAGAAAAAGAGCAACCATTTCTTGTCTTTTTTATTGAATGAAAATGTATCTTTTACAAGGCACATGCAGTATCACACACAAAAATATATAAAAGCATTTCTGTTTTCGCTTGTCTGAGGGGAATCCGGGGAAGGTGAAGAACACAGCGATCTCGTAGACGTGGGGTCGTCCTCTAACAAATCCCAGGTTTCCACTCCGGCTGTAATGGCTGTAGTAGCTGGCGATCCACCCCAGATTTGTTCGCACAGCTCAAAATATAACAGGACCACACGCCACTGCGACGCCCAGAGTCAAAGGCATGTTTGTATTTGTTCCTTACTGCCTACAGTTTTGTTGTTAGCTGCACTTTGGTGATGGTATAGGGATCGTGAGAAAAATCTTTCCCTTCGGCCGTGTCCCCGGTAGTATATTCAGCCGAAAAGCCAACATAATGTGAATATTTGCTTGGGCAGGACTCCCAGTCGACGTTCTGCTGATACTGTTGTGTTTTGTAATCCAGCAAGGTTAACGAGAGTTCTACTTGTTAATGTCTATCTAATAAAACAATAGCAAGTAATACTAACTATCGATTTATAGGCAAAAACTCTGCTCACGCAGCTCAAATCTTCGTTCTGTGGCGTCTGTCTATGTTAGGGACTGTCAACATTTTCACATTACCGGAGTGAGTCCCTGCTACATTGGTGGAGCAGGGGGACAAAATAAATTCACGTTTGTTGACGGTCCCTAAAGTACACGTGTTTGCTTGTTTATGAAAGAGAAGGACTTTCTGCGCATGTGCTCTTTGTAGTCTTGCGTTTCCGGCGGCTCTGGCTCTTTCCGGTTTACAGCGCCACTTATCGGTGTGACATATGTACTACATCGTTTTCACTCATCGCTCCGTGCTCATCTTGACGCGAATGTTTTCTGATCCAACACGTGTGTGGACGAGACTTTTTTTCACCCCAGATTAAAAAAAAAAAAACAGGAACGTTGTCATGGAGACTAGGCCATAGTCCCTCCAGCGTGTCCTGGGTCTTCCCTAGGGCCTCCTCCCTTCCCTGATCCTCACCCCAGCCACTTCACACTCAGCTGCAAACTGCTCCAGTGTACGTTGGAGGTCCCGGTCCGATGAAGCCATCAGGACAAAATCATCTGCATACAGCAGAGATGAGATCCTGTGGTCCCCAAACCGGATCCCCTCTAGCCCGTGACTGCGCCTAGAAATTTTGTCCATAAATACAATGAACAGAACCGGTGACAAAGGGCAGCCCTGGCGGAGTCTAACATACCGACTTACTACTGGCAATGCGAATGCAGCTCCTGCTCCAGTCATACAGGGACCTGACAGCCCTTTGAAAAAAATAATAATAATAAAGTGGTTTTGGATATCTTACTTGGAGTCTGAGTAAAGCATAAAGATCTTACTGAATATTGGGAGTGTCATAGTTTTGCCATTTTAAACCAGTAGCCGCAAATGTTATTAAAAGGATATTCCAGGATTTTTGACATTTCCGAGTTAGCCAGAGTGCTGCAGAGGTGTGGAGACACTTTTTAGCGAATTTCATGCAGTCCTTCCAGCTGCAGTTTTCAGTTGCTAGGCTGACGCAAGTCAATGGTAAATGGTAGCCTGATTTTAATCAGGCTTACCCACTCCATAGTGCACCCAAAACAAGTCAACTATAACGCCAGACTGTCGATGCAAATGGCTGTGTTGATGGAACAATTTTAGAAATATAATCAACCTTGTACTTTAAAGGATTTATGTCCTTATGCAACAGCGCGTTTTTTTCACGATCTAGCTAGGCATGGGCGGAGTGATATCACCTTGCAGTTAGGTTTCCAGCTGATATTTGTTTACCTTCAGCTGTCATCGTTAGCCGTAGAGTACAGTAGCCTGCCCTGTTCTACAATCCAGACATGGCCACGTTTGGAGGTCTCCCCGATGCTTGGAATATACAGGCGAAGAGTTGAGAGAGATGGATGTTGAAAGGGCAGAACGCGAGAGAGTGTCGGTGAGTTAGTCCCCGCTACAGCTACAGAAAACCGGGTTGTTGCATTGTTCGTTGGAATGAACAATCAGTGCGGGGCTGTCTTTTCAGTTTCGTGCTCAACAGTGTAAACATCTCTTCTGTAAATCGCATCACTGTGAAACGACATATAAATTTGCATTGCATTGCATGTGAATGTGAGCTTGAGCCTATTATTCCACTCTGCCAAGCTATAACACATAGCGTTACCTTTACATGAATGTTCACGGGCTAGCAACAATTTTATGAGTGTGCATGCCTTTTCTGTCAGCTGGGTAGACTACAAGACTACATTTTCTAAATGCACACTGAAAAAACATTTTGCCCGGTAGTTCCTTTAAAGGGATATGCCACCCCCAGGTCAAATTTGGGCATCTCCCCACAGTCCAGAGACTAAAATAAGTGGTGGAAAGCGTTTTCCTGCTCACCCAGCCATTGTCCGAGTCTGTCGCCACTGACCGCCGCGGTATCTGGTGCTCCTCCGCCTTAGACTGGAGTCTAACGTCGCCAGAGAAAGATTTCGGCCAAAAGGAATTAATTTGCTCGATGCGTTTCCCAATTACTTTGTGTGTAGTGCGCATTCATATCGAGTGCAAATAAATGTGCAAATCAACACGGAGAGCTTGACTTGGTCATTTTGGGTGGGAACTATTTTCCAGTGCGTAAGAATACAGCCGTATCACGCACCACGTTGTGCAACAGGGGAAATCCCTTCCCGGTGCGTAACTGGGATTCCCCTTGTAGCGTGCTGCGTGATACGGCTGTATTCTTACGCACTGGAAAATAGTTCCCACCTGACCAAGTCAAGCTTTATTTGCACATTTATTTGCACTCGATATGAATGCGCACTACACACAAAGTAATTGGGAAACGCATCGAGCAAATTAATTCCTTTTGGCCGAAATCTTTCTCTGGCTACGTTAGACTCCAGTCTAAGGCGGAGGAGCACCAGTTACCGCGGCGGTCAGTGGCGACAGACTCGGACAATGGCTGGGTGAGCAGGAAAACGCTTTCCACCACTTATTTTAGTCTCTGGACTGTGGGGAGATGCCCAAATTTGACCTGGGGGTGGCATATCCCTTTAAAATTCACCTCTTCACTCTGTGGTCTTCCCTACTACAACTTTTCTCGCTTCTCTGTTTACGTGATTGGTCACTTCACAACCAACTAGAGTAAAGTAAAATTCCGCTGCTGCTGCGAAGCTAGTCCCTCAGATAAAGAATGATTCATGCTATTCGCAGTCAGTTTTATTTCAAAAATTACTCAATCAACATATATTTACATCGACAGTCTGCCGTTATAATTGACTTGTTTTGGGTGCACTATGGAGTCGGTAACCCTGATTTAAATCCAGCTACCATTTACCATTGACTTGCGCTAGCCTAGCATCTGACAACTCTGCAGCTGGAAGGACTGCATGAAATTCGCTAAAAAAGTGTCTCCACATCTCTGCATCACTCTGGCTAACTCGGAAATGAGCCCCCATGTCAAAAATCCTGGAATATCCCTTTAATAGTGCTGTCAGGTGTTTAAAAAAATAATCTAATTAATTACAGGATTTGAGACAGAGAGAGCGAGAGAGAGTGGGAGAGATTGTGAGTGAGTGAGTGAAAGTGAGAGAGTGAGTGAGTGGCAACCCACTTTGCGATTGAGTTTGTCAGTTTTCTGTGGTCGCTTTGCTCATTCGTTTCCCAAATTCTGTGAGTGTGGTTTGGTGAAGTGCGCTCACACTCGCACTATCACCGGTAACAATGGAACTTGTCTGGACGTGTTTAGCGTTCAAACAATCCATCAGGCTGGAGCAGCTTCGGTGATCGGAAAATTCTTTTTTACAAAAGCTACAAATCACCACATTCTTGGAGATAGTCCCGTCTTCATTATTTTTATAAATAAACTTGCCATTCAAAGGCTCTAGCAGCAATTTGCTCGCCACATGCCAAATTTAAAATGTGCATGCATTGAATTGCCACTCATAATTTTTATAACGCATTAATTTGCAGTGTAATTAATTAATCTAATTAATGCATTAAACTGACAGTCCTAGTTATTAATATAGCTATTACCTAATTAAAGGGCACTATGTCACTTTTCTGGTGAAGGGTGAGCTTAGGGTTATTACTTTGCTTAGAATGTTCATAAGGATGGCATAAAACATATGGCATTTTTCAGCAATAAAAATACAATATATGTTAGATTAGTTCAATGCCATACTGTCGAACATTCCAGGCAAAGCAATAACATCTCCATGGAGACAAGCAGATGATAAATACAGTGTGCACTTTTAAATACAAATAATACTAATAATGACTAAATGATAATGATTTTTGATGGTCATAGACTCTGAACGCATCTGCTCCGTCTGTATTGACAGTAATGCATAATAAACACAAACATTTGAGTGTGAGTAGTGTGTGGAGTGGTGGGCACATCCAGGCTCCCACACCTCTGTGAGAAAAGGCCAGGCTGACATTTCACCAGCTGTTACATTCCATCAGAGGAGAAAGCCCTGTGTATATGTGTGTGTGGATGTGGATGTGTGCATGTGTGTGCGTGTGGACATAATGAACTGGTAGCATACATATCAATAAAACAGGTTTCCACTGGCTCTGGTACCAGACCGGTTCTCCTTGTAGCTCGTGGGCACAGTTTTATGGGCTGATGTCCACTCTGCTTGGGGAGTAACGGATTACATGGAACAGCGTTAAGTAAAAGGATACAAAAAAAGGTAACTGTATTCCCCTACAGTTACAAAGAAAAAGACGTACTCAGATTACAGGTACATTTAGTGAAAATGGGGATTACTTAGCAGGATTACAATTTGAAAGCATTTTATGTTATTTAATTTTTTCATTTAAAGCCGGAGCACGCCGTGCGCCGCGTGCGCTCTGTGAAACAAACTTGCAGCGGCGCGCGCTGTGGAATACACTTGCAGCGGCTCGCACTGAACTTCACGCAGGTCGCGCACTACGGACTAAACTTGCAGCGGGCATGGTTTCAAAAAACGCATTTAGCGGGTGGAAATTTAGGGAGAATTTTATTTTTAAAGAAGACAAAGGGAACAACATCACAGTGCAGTGCAAATTGTGCTTTCCAGCGGTTAAACACCTGTCAATGTCCAAGGATTCTACTTCCAATCTCAAGAAACATTTACAGGTAAGATCGCTAATATTAACACTTTGATACTGACAGGCCCTAAATGTCCTGCTTCAGTCATGTTATGTGTGAATATGAGTCATTTCTTTGTCTTGATTCATTGGTAGGAGCCAGTTTCGAGTTAGCTATCGACTAGCAAACTATTAGCAAGCTAGCTAACGTTTGCGGTCACAAGTACACTTTGTGCATTTGTAGAACGATATTACAATATTTAAACATTATCTAGGCAACATAGTCATGTTAACTGATCCATGAAGACCCTTTAGACAATTCCGAGCAAAGCTGTCGTTAGATGTAGGCCAGCACGCAAGCTGGACGAACATCCTGTCCAGCTGCGGAGATCGGGCAAGATGACTGTCCCGGTAAAAGTAAAACTTGACTGAAAATATAATTTAGTTGAAGTCATAGGTGTTTAGGTGTTTGGTTTAGTGAGTGACCTTGTTTACTAGTGACTTGGCTTATAGTGAGAACAGTTGTTAAAACTACACATAGAACTGTATTTGTCCTCCTAAAAACTTTTAATTGTATTGTAATTTTCTTGTTTTCTTGTTGTTATAGGATATTTGGTGTTAAAGTAATCCAAAAGTAACTGAAAGTAATCAAGTTACATTACTTTAATATTATAGTACCGGGATTACGTTACTGAATACATATTTTAAGGAGTAACTAGTAACTGTACCGGATTACATTTCTAAAGTAACCCTCCCAACCCTGGCTGTACTGCACACAAACCCTCCATTTGAGGTGCAGACCTTTGCTTACTAGATTTGTTTAATTTCTTTGCGGCTCCTCACGGCTGTGACAGTCTGGTTCTCAGTTTCCACCGTGGGCCGATTTGTGCAAACATTTGTGAGTTTGTGTGAGCCTGATATGAGTCTGCTTGAGTCTGAGTGAGTTTGGTGTGAGTCTAAGTCTGTGTGAGACTGTGCGAGTCTGAGTCTGTGTGAATCTGGTATGATTCTGAGCCTAGTGTGAGTCTGGTGTGAGTCTGTGTGACGCTGTGTGAGTCTATTAGTTTTGCGTGAGTCTGGGGGGAGTCTGTGTGAGCAGTGTTGTATAGTAACGAAGTAATAATACTTCACTACTGTACTTAAGTACATTTTGGGAGACTTTGTACTTTACTTGAGTTTTTAAAAAAATGATGACTTTTACTTTTACTTCACTACATTTCAGAATTTAATTGCATACTTTTACTCCACTACATTTTCAATGTGCCGTTTAGTTACTCGTTACAAAAAAACCCTCTACTGACTGAAGGAAGTCAGGTCGTGCCTGGGCTTGTTCACTACTTGCGCATGACAATCAGCCTACACCTGTTGGTTTCATGCAGCTAGTTTAATCAATCAACATCCCTGATGGAAGAGGAGACAGCATCCATCGAGGTAAGTTCTAGATTAATGAAATTGTTAGCGTCTATATTCCAATTTCAGTAACCACAGCATGGACATTCTAGACACCGTTGTGAAACCTTGAGCATAACATGTAGAAATTAACTTTGTGTGACATTGTTTCGGTTACACAAAGCGTATTTGATGATGTTGGAGCTAACAGGCTACCTAGCTTTTTCAGCTCAAGGGAAGGCATAGCTGTAGGCTAAGTGTAACAAATAAGAAAGGACAAAAATAACATTAACATGTGCCTACTTTTAAAAATGTAAACAAGCGCTGTGTGTTTGTGCGATCTAAGTAACAAAGCAAGGGTTAGCTTCAGACTGCCTTTGCTTGATACTTTTACTTGTACTTTTAATTACATTACTTGAGTACGTTTATTTTTACATTACTTGTCATACTTAAGTACAAGAAGTTCCAGATACTTTAAGACTTTTACTCAAGTAACATTTCAGTCAGTGACTTTGACTTTTACCAAAGTCATTTTTTGGAGGGGTACCTATACTTTTACTTGAGTTTGATTTTCCAGTACTTTATACAACACTGTGTGTGAGTCTGTGCGTCTGTGCGAGTCTGAGGCTAGTGTGTGTCTGAGTCTGTGAATTTGGTTTGAGCCTGTGTTGTGAGTCTGAGTCTGGTATAAGTCATACAAGTAGGAATAGTAGGAGGAGGAGTGGCAAAAGGAGAAATTCAGTTTATCAACTGGACAAAGTTTATTTGGTCGAATACGTTTCACAGCTCATCCAAGCTACTTCTTCAGTTCTGGCTAGAGTGCTGGTGGACACTGCTTATAACTAGCTGCATGGAGGAGCTAACTACAATGAAATTACTATGAAACTATCACACCTATTTGTTTTCAGTTGCTATGTGGGGTCTGGTTAGCATAGTCATTCAGGGCCAAAATGGGTGTTTTCACACCTCTGGACCTGACCTGGCTAACCCTATTGTTTTATTTGTTTGTTTTGATTTAGGTTTGAGGATAGAGTTGTAGATGGGAGACAAATTATGTCTGAGACCTCCATTTCTGTTCAAGGGAGGGTTCTCTTTCTTGACAAAAATAGCCTCTTTAACTCCCCCTCTCAAACCAGTTCTTTTCTCTGGCCAAGATCTGTACCTCACTGACTGCGTGCACATGGACAAGTGTAGTCCGATTGCAAATGGATTGGGATCGTATTGGATTAATGTGCACAGACAAAGGATTGGATAGGGATTGGTTTCCCCAGTCCGACTGGAACCCCTGGCTTAGGCCGATAGCAATACGCTTGGTGCCGCCTTGTGCACGATTTCGGATCGGATTGGCATACTGCGCATGCGTGGGAATTTTCGCCAGGGATTTCACCCGGAAGTGGCAGGAGGCACCGACGCCGTCATAAGTAGCGATTGTTGCCGGAAAAGTCAGATGAAATCATGGCTGCGAAGAAAGAATGCACAACACGTACACCAATGCTGCTCCGTCAAAATCCTCGAGCGCCATCTTTGTATACCACCACATAGTTTGTTGTGTTTTTATTGAGTAGCCATCACCCGGAAGTAGTTGGACTACAGCGCCACATAGCGTTGCGCAGCTGGCCAGGTCGCTGACCTGAATCCGATTGCGCGAGCTTCATGTGCACTCGCATTGGACGACAGACCATCCGGCGAGTAACGGGAGAAATCCAATCCGACCCTAATCCGATCCTACCATGTGCACGCACTCACTGTCCTCAAAAGAGTGGCCTCTGGCTTCTAGATGGAGATGTACGGCAGATGAAGGTCCACTCTGGCACGCCCATTGCTCTTGGTACAGGTGAAGTGGCTGTTTTGTTTCTCCAGTGTAGCGCTCACTGCAGTCTTCACTATATTGAATGGAGTAGACCACATTGCTTTGTTTGTGCCTTGGCGTTTTGTTCTTTGGATGGACCAGTTTTTGCCTTAAAGTGTTTGTGGGTTTGAAATAGACTGGGATTTCATATTGTCTGAAAATCCTCTGTAGTTTTTCAGAAACGCCGGCCAGGAAAGGAATGGTTACACCCTTCCTCCTGGGTTCTGAGTCTCTTGTTTCTTGTCCTTGTCTTTCTTGGTTATGTTGAAAGCCCATTTAGGATATCCACAAACAGAGAGGGCTTTCTCCTTTCCCTCTGTGCTTGTAGGAACTACTTGGGCCCTGTGTTGTAATGTCTGAATAACTCCCAGTTTGTGCTGCAGTGGGTGGTGTGAATCAAAAAGCAGGTATTGGTCCGTGTGTGTGTGTGGGCTTCCTGAAGACTTCTACTTGGAGTCGCTGGTCTCCTATCGTTACTGCACAATCTAAGATCGCCAACGTGTTGTCCTTGGCATCTTCACGAGTGAATTTGATGTTCGGAGCTATAGAACTGATATGTGCAGTAAAAGGTTCCAAATCTTGAATTTTGATTTTTGAAAAATTATCATCAACATAATGATACCAATGTGTGGGTGAAGTGCCTGGATATGCAGCCAAAGCACTCTTTTCAAATTGTTCCATGTACAAGTTAGCCATGATCGGGGAGACCGGTGAGCCCATTGCACACTGTGTATTTGCCTGTAGAAGTTTCCTCTGAACTGGAAATAGGTGGTATTTAAACAAATTTCAAGCAGTTGGCAAATTTGGTTGGGTGAAAATTTGATTCTCTCTTCTAGCTTGGTATCCTGCAACAGTCTCTTTCTTGCTGCCTCCACTGCTACCGATGTAGGGAAACCGGCTGGTTAGCTCAACTGGTAAGTCACTGACTTTCCCTGAGGTGGATATGGGTTCAAACCCCCCACCCACCCACCCACCCGGCAATGAGCTAGTCAGTGTGGGTCCTTGGGCAAGACCCTTCAGGGTACTGCCCCCCGGGCGCCGAAAGATGGCTGCTCACTGCTCCTGAAAAGGATGGGTCAAATGCAGAAGTCAAATTTCTCCCATGTGTCACTGTGTGTCATTGTGTGTGAGACCAAATAAAGACTTAATCTTTAAAAAAAAAAGAGAGGCCACATCAAAGGAAACCATTGTCAAATCCCTGGAGATACTTGACTTTGTTCACAAATTCGACTGTGTTCTCGATGTGGTTCTCCATGTTACCCACCAGAGAAGCCAGGATGGTTTTTAGAGCAGTGGTGGCCTTCCTTTCCTCTGGTGTTATGTTGGAGGGTGGAAGTTTGGCATTGCTCAGTTAATTTCAGTCTAAGGTCTCCAGCTTCTGTCTCTGTGAGCTTGTTGTTCCAAATGGCGGTTGCTCTCGTGAAAGAAGATGGAGTTGCGAATCTTATTGGAAGTGGCAAAGACTGACGCCGCAAGCTAATAAGCGCTTGAAAGCTCGAGGTACGCACTCCATTGGACGAAAAGTACGAACTATCGGCTTTCGGGTGCCGCAAACTGCCGCCCCTAGTACAAAGTCAAAAAGTTAATATAGAAGTGGGGCATTGCAGAGCAAGGGTCTTCTGAGACACTTAATTATGAATCCACTATGAACTGGAGCAGACCCCCCTTTCTGTACCCCCCCCCCCTTCTCTCATCCCCTCTCTCCCCCTCTCCTTTTGTTGGGAATATCACAGATTGTCATTTGTCATTTGATGAAAATCAAAGTGGCTTTCTTCACAGTTAACTAGAGCAGCAGCGAAGAGCAGCAGCTCTACACATTGACATGTTTAGACCTTTTACACAGCCGCTACTAATTCACCCAAAACTAAAATCAATCCAACAGTGTAGGAGTAATATTCAACATGTTCATGTTAATGTAATGAATCACTACTGATCTCCTCATGTAAGAACATTTGCACAGGTTTTAGGCTTTAAGCACAATGTATGTACAGCAGATCTCAGTCAGCGTCTCCAGTGAGACACTGCAGTAAAAAAATTTATATTTAGAGATATCAGTTAGAAATGTATTCTGTTTTTTACTCGCATAAATGTAGGGAGAAAAAAAATTTCATATAATAATGAGGCATTTTATGTTTAAAAAAAATTACGGACGCTTGAATTTTAAAAAGATGCCAGGTTGACATTTCTGACTGTGAATGAGGTTGCCTCTACACAAATCTGACCTGTAACTTGGTCTGGTTTGGTCTACATGAAGACAGAATGGTTTAATGCCATAAGGTGAAATCAGATGAACCAATAATATCTCCATGGAGAAAAGCAATTGACAGACCTTCCACCTGAAACATTCCACAATGCACTTTTAAGTACAAGATTGAAAAGATTGGTGTATGTAGAGAAAACCTTTGCCCTTGAAATGACATTGTCCCATATACACTATGGATGCAGATTGATTAAATATAAAAACTCCTTTTGCTGTTTCCACATGAAAGCACGTATGTAAGGGAACTGAACAAAAAATAAATGAAAAGTTTTTGTTTAAAGTACGGGTTTGAATAAGAAAGCACACACATAACACCTCTGGAAAAAAATAAGAGACCTCTGCATTATTTTCTGAAATCAGCATCTCTACATGTATCACAGCCATTCCATTCCAGCGTCTGTTGAATTCCAACACAAACACAAAGCTGAGTTACTTTGAGATACTTTAATTCCACCAGGAGTGGAATAAAGTCACACAAGAACAATGTGAAAGACTTGTGGAGAGCATGCCAAGACGCATTAAAAATAAGGATTATTGCACCAAATATTGATTTCTGAACTCTTCTTACATGTAAAAATTAGTATTATGTTCTTTTTAAATGAATTTGATCTTGTTTCTTTGCATTGTTTGAGGTCTGAAAACATGTATCTTTTTTGTTATTTTGACCATTTGTCATTTTCTGCAAATAAATGCTCTAAACGATAATATTTTTATTTGGAATTTGGGGGAAATGTTATCAGTAGTTTATAGACTCAAACAAAAATGTTCGTTTTGCCCAAACACATACCTATAAGTACTAAAATCTGAAAAAACAAAACATTTTGCAGTGGTCTCTTATTTTTTCCCAGAGCTGTACATGTGAGTGTATATGAACGTGTGCAGATGAGGCAGTAGGACAATGTGCTCCTCTGTGATGTGCTCAAGCTGGAGTCAAGTCAGATGTAAACTCTCTTTAAAGGCCTGAGCTACTGGATCCAGGTCACATATGTAATATTCAGGAGAGTTGTGTGCACTGCCGCCCCACCACAGTGCTGCTCCTCAGGCTGCAGGCCACAGTCATATACCCTGGTCCCATCTACCCAGCTCACATCAAATATTCACACACAAACTGCAAACTGTGGGATTGTTTTCAAATCAGAAGCGGGTGGGCTACTCAGACAGCTATGTGTGTGTTTGCTGGACCCCTGTAGTTCTGGGTCAGGACCAGACCAAGACCAGGACCAGCCTAAGACCAGACCAGACAAATCCTTTGGGTTGTTTGCAAATTTGACTTTTTGGAGCTTTCTGTCATGTTATAATGTTGTTCCTTCATCAAAAATATGCCCTAGGTGGTTTTAGATATCGTCCAAGCATGTTTGAGTATTTCAGCAATCTCTCCTGGGCTTTATTCAAATCCTTCTTATAGTTAGCAGTATCAGCCTGTACAAGGCTCCGCCCACAGGCCTACATCACTAATGCTCCCACATGACAATACTCCAGAAAAATACAAAAACACTATACTTTCCTTTGGGAAGCATGCGGCTGATTAAGTAAAATGTTGAATCCATCATGAGCTGTGGTGATAGGATGTGAGGGCCCGGGGACAGCACACCCTCAGTGGGAGAGAGTGTGGGTGCCGCCAGCACAAATAGCACAGTCTAATTCCTGGGAGAGCTGCTTCAGCAGGACGGACATGTTCTGGTCCCATGAGAGGGCTATTTTCTCCCCAAAGACTCCCTCTTCTCCCTCACATCACCGTGATGAACAACAACATGGAAGACCTCAGAAAGTAGGCCACAAACATGCACTATTGTGTTTTTGACCAACAGAAATAGAACTGGAGACACACTCCATCTCTGTCACATCCCAAAAGTTAGCAAAGTGAAGCAGAACACATGAAAAGTCACTGAAAACAACATCTGGAGCAGGTTTAGGTGTGTGTGTGTGTGTGTGTGTGTGTGTGTGTGTGTGTGTGTGTGCGTGCGTGCGTGCGTGCGTGCGTGTGTGTGTGTGTGTGTGTATGTGTGTGTGTGTGTGTGCCTGCATGTGTGTGGGACTGTGTGTGTGCGTGCGTGTGTGTGTGTGTGTGTATGCGTGTTTGTGTTTGTGTCTGGGCCAATGAGGATCTTCTCATCAGGCTCATACTATCACGTCTAATGAGATAAAGGAGCATCCACTGCAGTTTGCCTGCAGTACTGGCTCTCAGGAGCCCTGCTTTGTGCACACTCACAGTGTGACGATGACCTTATGATGGGCCCCAGGGCCAGGCACCAGGCTCTGACATTAGACCGCTGTGGGACCACTCTTCTCTAACTGTTTGTCCACATCTGAATGGAGTTAGTCCACATCTGAATCGATAAATGTGAGCAAACACACAGCTGGCCAAACTGGCCCTGTGTAAAGGTCGACTAAAGGCCACTTCAGCAGCAGCACCACAGCACACACATGCATGTTCCAGAATGATCTATTGCCCTGCCCATTTAATACTGCCTCTCACTCTGCTTTTGTACCATAATAGAGGAACACCTGTCTAGAATGGTGTACACATAGATACAGATAATGAGGAGATGTGGTCTGGTGTGGGGAACACTGGTTCTCATCCAATAATGACTGTCTTTTAGCTAAAAGTTCGAAATGATGTTATATTTGCAGATATGAGTTAAAGGGCCTACATTATGCAAAAGTAATGTTTAAGCTTTTAGCCATACCTCTTTGTCAAAGCCTGATCTCATCAGATCTCAGAAACTAAGCAAGGCTGGGCCTAGTCAGTACTTGGATGTGAGACCGCTGGGAATTCCAGGTGCCACAGTGGGGCCCCAGCAGCAAAAATACTGTGTCCTTAGACAAGATACTTCATCCACATTTCCTAGTAAGAAAGTGGAGTGTGATGGTGGTGATCGGCAGCCTCGCTTTTGTCAGTCTGCCCCACGGCAGCTGTGGCTACATTGGTATCTTACTACCA
Organism: Paratrypauchen microcephalus; assembly: GCA_036785185.1. Taxonomy (NCBI): domain Eukaryota; kingdom Metazoa; phylum Chordata; class Actinopteri; order Gobiiformes; family Gobiidae; genus Paratrypauchen; species Paratrypauchen microcephalus. Next base: position 327,428 of record JAVJIX010000247.1, on the reverse strand, counting down.
CCGACTATGGAGTGAATGAATAATGCAGTGTAAAGAGATTTGGATGTCTTGAAAGGTGCTACAGAAATGCAATTATTAAGTTATTAATAATCAATTAATTAGAACATTGTTACCTCATCAAAAATATACCTGGATTTGTGTTTTGTTTTGTCACACACATCTGAGTAGCCATTTATCATTTACTAGTAGTAGGTCTCCAAAGCTAAAAATGTTCTTTTACACCTTGTGATGTCACAAAACAGTAGTCTTTAACTACCTTTTACCTTCAGTAGAGACTGGAAATTCCGTGGATCACTTCCATTATTACCACATGACATCACAAGGTGGTGGAACAGAGTGTTTTCAGTTGGAGAGAGGAACTTAGCCTAAATATGCAGGGATTGTGTGTTAAGCCCTGTTCCCATGGAAACCGTCCAGCACGGCAAGTGATTTACATGTTAACCATATGTAAAGGCACGTTCGAGCACAAGTAACAGTTCTGTGTCACGAAAGAAGCAAATCAGGCGGCGCAATTCGTGCGTTTTGAGCAACGCTGATATATAAACTGAGGAGCGCGATTGTGCGAATCTGCCGTTGACGAATGGGTGCGCAAATGATGCAGCGGCTTCGCCAAAGTTGAAATTGTTGAACTTTCTGCATCTGTTTTTGCGTTGCGTTAACCAATCAGGGGCCTTGTTTTGATAATGACATGAGGTATATGTATTGCTGAGACGTGAACTTTCATTCAAGATGGAGGATACACTCATTGTTGCCGCCTGCAATGACCATTTACTGATACTAGGATGTATCAGTACAGAGACTGGAATAAATTGGACCTTGCTTGGAGAAGACAGAGCAAGTAAAAGTAGATGACATAGCCAACTTAACCCACTTGATAGACTCCCGTAGTCATTGATTCTACTGATACTGCTCTGTACATTTAAGTACACTGAAAATTAATATTTATAAATACTGTATATATCTATACATTAGATAGGAACAATGATAAATGTGTGGAAGTCAAGAAAAAAATGCTGGTTTTTACTACTACCTCACCAACACCCATCCAAGTCCAAAGTTAATAGTTACAGTGCCTCTCAAAATACTAATACACCTTGAACTTTTGCACATTTTTACACGTTTACAACCATAAACATGAAGATTTTATTTTTATTTTTTTTACTGAAAGTTCACACACAAGTAACAGACAGCTGTGAAGTGGAAGCAAAATGATACATGATTTTGTTATTATTTTAAAATGAGAAAAGTGAAAAGTGGAGCGTGCACTAGTATTCATACAGCTTTTTCTGAGTGCATTAAATTGCCTTTAAAACATACCTAATGACTGCTGAATGTTCACACCTTGTCCAAACCATTAAATAGGGGTCCCCTGTGTGTAATCTACTCTCAGTATAATTACAGCTGTTCTGTGAGGGCCTCAGAGCTATGGTTGGAGTGTACTGGTCACTCAACAACATCATGAAGGCCAAGGAGCACACCAGAGAGGTCAGGGATAAAGCTGTGGAGAAGTTTAAAGCAGCATTAAAGGAAAAGTAATGTTTTTTTACAATCTGAGCCTTCTTTCGGCAATAAAACAAGTAGTTTTACTCACCCATAGCAGTTTGGTGTCAATTGGAGTGGTATCGCAGAAGTTATGTTGGAGCCGTTCTGTTCTACTAATGATCCCGTATCCGTTAACATGGTGCTCGGGGCATTTCTTTGCGCTCTCCAAATAACACAAACTTTAGCACTTTTCAAATCACAGAAGATCGCTGTGCCAGGGTAGACTTTTAGTGGATTCCAAAACGGCCTGAAACCCGTTATCCAGCTATAGTTTCATTTGATGACATCATCAGAGAGGACAGTGCGCATGCGTGAACTCAGCTGTTTTGTAAACACCGCTAGTCCGAAAGAAGCTAACACCGCTCTGAACTTTACTTTTCTGTTGCGATATCGGGTTTCAGGCCGTTTTGGAATCTACTAAAAGTCTACCCTGACACAGCGATCTTCTGTGATTTGAAAAGTGCTAAAGTTTGTGTTATTTGGACACTGCAAATCAGTGCCCCGAGCACTCACGCTAACGGATACGGGATCATTGGTAGAACAGAACGGCTCAACATAAGTTCTGCGATACTGCTCCAATTGACACCAAACTGCTATGGGTGAGTAAAACTACTTGTTTTATTGCCGAAAGAAGGCTCAGATTGTAAAAAAAAACGTTAATTTTCCTTTAAGTTATACAAAGATTTCCCAAGATTTAAACATCTCACGGAGTACTGTTCAATCCATCATTCAGGAATGGAAAGAGTATGGCACCACTGCGAATTTACCGGGACACAGCCGTCTACCTAAATTAACAGACCGAACGAGGAGAGCACTGGTCAGAAATGCAACCAAGTGCCCTAAGATGACTGGAGGAACTGTGAAGTACTGCCACTGAGCTGGGGGAATCTGTACATGGGACAGCTCTATCAGTTGTACTCTACATAAATCTGGCCTTTATCGACAAGTGGCAAGAAGAAAGCCATTATTGAAAGGAGGCCATAAGAAATCCTGTTTGAAGTTTGTCAGATGTCATATAGGGGACACAGCTGTGTGAAAGAAGGTACTCTGGTCAGATGAGACAAAAATTGAACTTTTTGGCCCAAATGAAAAACGTTATGTATGGCGCAAACCTAACACTGCTCATCGCCCTGAGTGCACCATCCCCACTGTCAACTATGGTGGAGGAGCATCATGCTATGGGGCTGCTTTTCTTCAGGTGGGACTGGGAAGACTGTAAGAATAATTGGGAAGATGGATGGAGCCACATTTTGGGGGAAAATCTGCTAGAGTCACCAAGAGAATTGAGGCTGGGGTGAAGATTCACCTTCCAGCAGGACAATGACCCTAAACACAAAGCTAAATCTGCAATGGAATGGTTTAAAATGAAACATATTCGTGTGTTGAACTGGCCCAGTCAAAGTCCAGACCTAAATCCCATTGAAAATCTGTGGAAAGACCTGAAAACTGCTGTTCACAAATGCTCTCCATCTAATTTGACAGAGCTTAAGTTGTTTTGTAAAGAGGAATGGGCTAGAATTTCAGTGTCTAGATGTGCAAATCTTGTAGAGTCATACCCCAAAAGACTTGCTGCTGTTATTGCAGCAAAAGGGGGTTCCACAAAGTATTAAGTCATGCTGTATGAATACTCGTGCATGTCCGACTTTTTTGGTTTTCTATTTTTTGAAAAATAATAAAATCATGTATCATTTTACTTACTTGTGTGTGAATTTTCAGCAAAAAATTCAAAATAAAATGTTTATGGTTGTAAACATGTAAAAATGTGCAAAAGTTCAAGGTGTATTAGTACTTTTGAGAGGCACTGTAATTAAGGTGTATGGATATCACAGCATTTACTAACCTAAGACATGTTCTTGGACACCAAAGCATTTACTAACCGAAGAAATATGGACAGACGCTCTGCAGCAGGTATAGAGCGCCTGCAGTTGGTGGTCTAGAGCAGGGGTGCCCAACCGGTCGATTGCGGTCTACGGGTCGATCGCAGGCCGGGTGTCAGTCGATCGCCTATGGCTACGTTCAGACTGCAGGGCTTAATGCTCAATTCCGATTTTTTTGTGAAATCCGATTTTTTTTTGCGAGGTCGTTCACATTTCCAATTAAATACGACTTGTATGTGATCTCCAGTGTGAACTTTATATGCCCCAAAAGTGTCCCACATGCACCCCGGAGGACACGACGAGGTCATGCGCAGCGAGTGTGCTCAATGTTTACGGATGTAGCCTAAAGCTGCTGTCGTACCAGAGCCAGAACATGTACAGTTATTTGTTTTAAGGAGGAGACAGAGAAGAAGGACAAGGTTTTTTGGCCACGGCGTTTTGCGGGGCAGTGGCAGCAACGTCTGTAGAAATTAACGTGTTGGTGCGGAGTCGCAGACAAAAGTGGTGGGATTGCTACGTGCTTCGCTGCTTCACTGCAGGCATGAAAATCCCTCACCTTTCAGCGAAATTCGCCGAAACGTTCAGGATGTGTCAGTTTCTCCGGAGCTCCAGATAATTAAAGTCCGTGGATATACACGATACGCACATATACGTGGAAAGGCGAACTGACAACACGGCAAACTGTTACAACAGAGCTGACGCGTTCTTATGGGGTGAGTCATATTATCGTATTATTTCTGCATCAAAGGGACAGATTAGCTGACAGCAGGCTCGGGACTAAACCAGGATTAAACAGGGACTAAACCAGGTCTAAACCAGGTCTAAACCAGGTCTAAACCAGGACTAAACCAAGACTAAACCAGGTCTAAACCAGGACTAACCCAGGACTAAACCAGGACTAAACCAAGACTAAACCAGGTCTAAACCAGGACTAAACCAGGACTAAACAAAGACTAAATCAGGTCTAAACCAAGACTAAACCAGGTCTAAACCAGGACTAAAGCAGGTCTAAACCAGGACTAAACCAAGACTAAACCAGGACTAAACCAGGACTAAACCAGATCTAAACCAGGTCTGAACCAGGACTAAGGTTTGATGTGATTGTTTTTTTGTTTTGTTTGTTGTTGTTGTTGTTTTTTTTTTTGCTTAATTTGCTCTTGGTGGGAACAGGGCTTTAAACATGTGTGACTGAAACATAACTCCAGGTATGTTTGTGATAAGGAAACTACATTAGAACAGAGATCAGAAATAGCATATGTGCCCTTACAACAGGATTTTGAGCTATAGAACTTTACATGTCCTCCAGGTCTAATGTCAATGTAACCAGCATAACCGTTGTGTAAGAAAGGACCACACAAAGTACCCCACTTCAGTCCTTTACATACATGAAGTATTTTATACTTCTGTACTATATAATGAACTAAAAAGACCGTTTTGGTATCATTTTTTGAGGGGTAAAACATGTCTTTCTATGTCTTCCAACAGGGCTCTCAAGTCTCACACATTGAGAGTGTGACACACGCAATTCGACGTGTTCACACGCTCACACGCCACACATGGCATTTCTCACGCTGATTTCTTTTTTTTTTTTTTTTTTTTTGTGCCCAGAAAATCGGTCTGTGTGGCTTAGTTTATGCAGGCTCCGCGCGTTTTCAGCAGAAAAAACTCCCCTTGCTCCGGGCGCACGGTCCGAGCGAGGCCGAGACGCGCCGTCCCCCGGGCACATCCTGAGCCTCAGTCCCGGTGTCTCCGACGGCTTACGCGCGGAATACGCGCGGCCCAGAGCCGAACTGCCCATGGTGATACGCGGTGAGCCCGCTCCCGCCCGCCCCGGTCCCTCCTCCCCGCTCCTCTCAGCGCGATGATAAAACAAACTGAGAACCATCAGGTAATAACTTCATTTATACAACTCTCATTAGTTGCTTTGTAGTTTAAGTTTGCTCTTTAGACAAACAGGGCTCTCAACACGCAATTCGACGTGGCGCCCACCCCCCTCTCGCTCCTCGGGAAAAATTGTTCACTCGCCAGGACTAAACCAGAACTAAACCAGGACTAAACCAGGACTAAACCAGGACTAAACCAAGACTAAACCAGGACTAAACCAGAACTAAACCAGGACTAAACCAGGACTAAACCAAGACTAAACCAGGTCTAAACCGGGTATAAACCAGGATTCAACTGAGACTAAACCAGGACTAAACCAAGACTAAACCAGGACTAAACCAGAACTAAACCAGGACTAGACCAGGACTAAACCAGAACTAAACCAGGACTAAACCAAGACTAAACCAGGTCTAAACCAGGACTAAACCAGAACTAAACCAGGACTAGACCAGGACTAAACCAGGACCTAGCCAGGACTAAACCAGGACTAAACCAGGACTAAACCAGGACTAAACCAGAACTAAACCAGGACTAAACCAGGTCTAAACCAGAACTAAACCAGGACTAGACCAGGACTAAACCAGGACTAAACCAGAACTAAACCAGGACTAAACCAAGACTAAACCAGAACTAAACCAGGACTAGACCAGGACTAAACCAGGACCTAGCTAGGACTAAACCAGAACTAAATCAGGACTAAACCAGAACTAAACCAAGACTAAACCAGGTCTAAACCGGGTCTAAACCAGGATTCAACTGGGACTAAACCAGGACTAAACCAGAACTAAACCAGGACTAAACCAAGACTAAACCAGGTCTAAACCAGGACTAACCCAGGACTAAACCAGGACTAGACCAGGACTAAACCAGGACCTAGCCAGGACTAAACCAGGACTAAACCAGAACTAAACCAGGACTAAACCAAGACTAAACCAGGTCTAAACCAGGATTCAACTGGGACTAAACCAGGACTAAACCAGGTCTAAACCGGGAATAACCCGGCACTAAACCAGGACTAAGCCAAGACTAAACCGGGTCTAAACCAGGACTAAACCGGGACTAAACCAGGACTTAACCAAAACTAAACCAGGTCTAAACCAAGACTAAGCCAGGACTAAACCAGGTCTAAACCAGGACTAAGCCAAGACTAAACCAGACCTAAACCGGGTCTAAACCAGCACTAAACCAGGACTAAACCAGGTCTAAACTAGGACTAAACCAGTCTAAACCAGGACTAAGCCAAGACTAAACCAGATCTAAACCGGGTCTAAACCAGGACTAAACCGGGACTAAACCAGGACTTAACCAAAACTAAACCAGGTCTAAACCAAGACTAAGACAGGACTAAAACAGGTCTAAACCAGGACTAAACCAAGACTGTGTGTGATAACATATTATCCTGTGCATTATTGAATGATAATATGGACTTTTAGTTATAAAAAGTACCTTCTAATTCGCCCCCCCCCCCCTCGCTCCTCAGAAATCTCACTCCTAGCTATCGTCAAAACTTGAGAGCCCTGCAAGCATGTTCTACATGCATAAATTGGACACATTCATCAAAAATGAATAATTTAAATGTCTAATAGATTGGATTTATATAACATAGTGGGTACTGGTATTGCCACAGCTGAGTCTGAGCCTAAGTAGTGAGCAGGCCTGGCGCTGCACAAGCAAGTACAAAGGTGCACAAAGGTTTAAAAGACGTTGTGATGTCCACCAGCAACTGGTCCTATGGGGATACAGATTTTTGCTGTTTTGGGTGATGAGGAAATGATTTGTTAATAAAACATATTTACAGTAACAGCCAGTGGAGCGCGGCAGGTGCGCTTGGACCTGACTTATGCATATTTATGAGACTTAATGGTTGTTATGCACATGTGGGCCTATTCTTAGACTGTTGGACAGACAATTTGAAGAGGACTGAGCAAAACTGTGCCCCTCACGCAGGAAACCTGCATGAAGAAGAGAGACAAACATATGTGGTTAAGCCCTTATTTGTAATCTGCATTTGACCTGTCCTTCAAAGTTACTGGGACACCTGAGCAGTGGGAAGCACCAGAGCAGCACCCAGGTACCCATTTCAAGATCTTGAGCTGGGCTTGGTCAGGACTGCCTCAGCTGGAGAAGAGGTCTATTGTGCATGTTTTAGGTCATTGATGGGAAAAAGAAATTTGCTCTAATTTTCAGTGATCATAGGTGATAGAAGGAGTCACACACAGGAGCAGACAGATGAGGGAGGGAGGAGAGGGTGTCTGGTGTAATCAAGGCAAGTTTATTTGTACACCACAATTCGTACACAAAGTAATTCAAAGTTTTTTACAGAATAAGAAATACAGTAAATCACAAAAAATATAAACAAATCAAAACATAAATTATCATCATAAAAGAGAGAAAGACATTAAATGAGAGAGAAGAGTGCATAATGAAAACCTTTCAGTCATATGCACAGCTAAACAGAACTGTTTTGAGCCTGGATTTAAACAGTGTCAAAGTAGAGGTCTGTCTCGCATGTTCAGGGAGTCTGTTCCAGGTTCTAGCTGCGTGAATCGGAAACGCTGACTCCCCAGGTTTAGTCCTGACTCTGGGCACCAACAGGAGGCAGGTCCCTGAGGTCCTCGGAGTGTAGATGGTTCATATGGCACTAACATGTCAGAGATGTACTTTGGTGCGAGACTATGAAGAAACTTGTACATAAGCAGAGCTGCTTTAAAGATTATTCTCTGAGCCACAGAAAGCCAGTGCAGAGACCCGAGCAAAGTACTAATGTGCTCATACTTCCCAGGACCCGAGCTGCAGTGTTTTGGATGTACTGTACCTTTGATTTTTGGGTAACGCTTTATATTAAGGTCCTGTAATAAACATTAATAAGCAATAATTAGAAGGTAATAAGGCCCTTATAAGTGCATATAAGGTGCTTATTAACATTTAAGACTATATATGTATTAATAGTCTCATTATAATATAGTTAATAGCAGACTAAAAGATATTTATAAGAACTTATAAGAAACTTGTTAACTGTTTGTTAATGCTTGAACATTAAAGATCCCATGACATGGTACTTCTTGATGCTTTTATATGGCGCCTTAATGGTTCTCTAATACTGTAAATGAATCCTTCTTCAAAATCAAGACTCAGTGCATGAGAAAGACCCGTGAACACAGTCAGAGTCATAAATATCTCTCTGGAACACTCCATTATGGGCGTTGTTGCTTGAATGCAAATGAGGACAGAGATAGGCCAGAGCAGCAGGTGGGGGCGTGGCCAAATCCTCCACTCTTTCCTCTTTAGCGGTGCGCGGTGTGCTGGCCCCACTTCCGCGTTTTTGCGCGGAGGAAGAGATGAGAAGCGTTCCATTGAAAAATAAACACATTTCCACAGAAAATAAAATTAAACCACTGCTGTTTCAGAGGTTCGGAGGGTCGGATAAAGGACGTCTGAGCCTGGAAACACTCTCATGTCCAGGCAAATAAAAAAACGCATCTCGCATTGCGTAGCTCATTCGAGGTCCAAACTCTCTGGGCGTGATTTACAGAGAGTGTGGGTAGAAACACAGACGGGCGGTGGAACTGCATTTGCATTTTTTCTTCAATGTGACGTCACATAGTTTCCTTGTTCAGAATCGCCCGTTTGGGCTGTCTTTTTTTCAAAGGATCGCAAATGCTCAGTTTACACATTTCGCAACTTTTAGCCATGGGGGGGGGGGGGGGGGGGGGGTAAACAGGGTAGGGGAGCTCACATTAACGTTCAAAAACCTCAGAAAGTGAAAATTTCATGCCATGGGACCTTTAATAAAATACTGATGACTATTTGTGTCCAACCGCGGCATTTCAGGACACAAGTCATCCCAGAGGTGTTTTGAGTTATTCACAGACTCTAAAAGTGTAGATTCTAAGCTTTCCAACGATGTCTTACACATGAAAATCTGACCATATTTAAAGAAGTTGTTGCTATTTGAAAGCGTGCACAGCAGATTTTGCTAAGGGGTGAAATCATCCCCCGAACTTTTCTCAGTTTTGTCACAACTTGCCTCATTTGCATGACATTAAGCTAAGCCCTCCCCCATCAGTGACTCATTGTGGTGTGGTGTTAATGTCCAGGCAGGTCAGAATCATTCAATAATTTAATAATACACAGGATAATATGTTAAGTCAAAGTATACTACAAAATTTAATAGACTACCAAGATTCAAGATTGTTTTTTGTAATATGCAGGATCAACACAAGGTCAATAATGCAATGAAATACTTAAGATCAAGAAGAACCGTTGACTCACCAAGATAGTCAGGAAGTACTAATAGCATAGCAAAGTAACCATCCATCCATTCATCCATTTTCTTCCGCTTATCTGGGGCCGGGTCGCGGGGGCAACAGTCTAAGCAGGGACTCCCAGACTTCCTTCTCCCCGGACACTTCCTCCAGCTCCTTCGGGGGGACCCCAAGGCGTTCCCAGGCCAGCCGGGACACATAGTCCCTCCAGCGTGTCCTGGGTCTTCCCCGGGGCCTCCTCCCGGTGGGACATGCCCGGAACACCTCCTGAGGGAGGCGACCAGGAGGCATCCGGAACAGATGCCCGAGCCACCTCAGCTGGCTCCTCTCAACATGGAGAAGCAGCGGCTCTACTCCGAGCCCCTCCCGTGTGACTGAGCTCCTCACCCTATCTCTAAGGGTGCACCCAGCCACTCTGCGGAGGAAACTTATTTCGGCCGCTTGTATCCGCGATCTCGTGCTTTCGGTCATTACCCAGAGCTCATGACCATAGGTGAGGGTAGGAACGTAGATTGACCGGTAAATTGAGAGCTTCGCCTTTTGGCTCAGCTCCCTCTTCACCACAACGGTCCGGTACAGCGACCGCATCACTACCGACGCTGCACCGATCCGCCTGTCAATCTCACGCTCCATCCTCCCCTCACTCGTGAACAAGACCCCGAGATACTTGAACTCCTCTACCTGAGGCAAGGACTCCCCACCCACCCAGAGAGGGCAAGCCACCTTTTTCCGGTCGAGAACCATGGCCTCGGATTTGGAGGAGCTGATCCCCATCCCAGCCGCTTCACACTCGGCTGCGAACCGCCCCAGTGCACATTGGAGGTCCCGGTTCGATGAAGCCATCAGGACAACATCATCTGCAAACAGCAGAGATGAGATCCTGTGGTTTCCAAACTGGATCCCCTCCGGCCCCCGACTGCGCCTAGAAATTCTGTCCATAAATATAATGAACAGAACCGGTGACAAAGGGCAGCCCTGGCGGAGTCCAACATGCATCGGAAACAGGTCCGACTTACTACCGGCAATGCGAACACAGCTCCTGCTCCGGTCATACAGGGACCAAACAGCCCTTAGCAAAGGGCCCCGAACCCCGTACTCCCAGAGCACTCTTCACAGGGACACGGTCGAATGCCTTCTCCAGATCCACAAAGCACATGTGGACTGGTTGGGCAAACTCCCATGCACCCTCGAGCACCCGATGGAGAGTTGGTCCAGTGTTCCCCGGATGGGACGAAAACCACACTGCTCCTCCTGAATCGAGGTCCGACTATCGGTCGGATTCTCCTCTCCAGCACCCTGGAATAGACCTTACTGGGAAGGCTGAGGAGTGTGATTCCCCGATAATTGGAACACACCCTCCGCTCCCCCTTCTTAAACAGAGTGACCACCACCCCGGTCTGCCAGTCCAGAGGTACTGTCCCCGACCGCCATGCGATGTTGCAGAGACGTGTCAGCCAAGACAGCCCCACAACATCCAGAGACTTAAGATACTCAGGACGGATCTCATCCACCCCCGGGGCCTTGCCACCGAGGAGCTTTCCAACCACCTCAGTGACTTCAGCCAGGATGATGAATGAGGCCGCCTCCAAGTCCCCAGCCTCTGCTTCCTCCTCAGAAGACGTGATGGCGGGATTGAGGAGAGTTCCTCAAAACAGTTCTGTTTAGCTGTGCATATTCCTTCCACCGTCCGATAACATCCCCAGTCGAGGTCAACAGCTCCCCACCCGCACTGTAAACAGTGTCGGTGAAGGTGAAGCACTGCTTCCCCCTCCTGAGGCGCCGAACAGTTTGCCAGAATTTCTTTGAGGCCGCCCGATAGTCCTCCTCCATGGCCTCTCCGAACTCCTCCCAAACCCGAGTTTTTGCCTCTGCAACCACCCGAGCTGCAGCACGCTTGGCCCGCCGGTACCCGTCAGCTGCCTCAGGAGTCCCATGAGCCAACAAGGCCCGATAGGACTCTGAGGGCATCCCTTACTTCCGGTGTCCACCACCGGGTTCGGGGATTGCCGCCGCGACAGGCACCACAGACCTTACGACCACAGCTACGGGCGGCCGCATCAACAATAGAGGCTGAGAACAGAGCCCATTTGGACTCTGTGTCCCCATCCTCCCCCGGAATCCGAGGTTAGGGCTCTGGACAACAAAGTCGATCATCGACCTCCGTCCTAGGGTGTCCTGGTGCCACGTGCACTGATGGACACCCTTTTGCTCGAACATGGTACTCGTTATGGACAAACTGTGGCTAGCACAGAATCAGAAAGATTCAGAATCAGAAAGATTTTTATTGCCATTGTCAAGTGAACAGAGTTCACAAAACTAGGAACTTGTCTCGGTGATAAGTGCAAACATAAAACACTAAATAATAATAATACCTAAATATAGCTAAAGTAAAAAAATTATAAACAATCCAAATAACAAAAAAGTTCAGATGAGCAGCATCAGAACAGTAGTGAACAGAAGTCCAATAACAGGACACCGCTCGGATTCAGATCAGGGAGGCCGTTCCTCCCAATCACCCCTCTCCAGGTGTCACTGTCGTTGCCCACGTGGACGTTGAAGTCCCCCAGTAGAACGACGGAGTCCCCGGTCAGTGCACTATCCAGTACCCCTCCCAGGCACTCCAAGAAGGCCGGGTACTCTGCACTGCTGTTCGGCCCAAAAAAAAAAAAAAAAAGTTTACAAAAATATAAATGACCTAGACACTAGCTTGTGTGTGTCTAGGTCATTTATATTTTTGTAAGCTTTGTTTTTGTTGTTGTTGTTGTTGTTGTTGTTGTTGTTGTTGTTGTTGTTGTACATAATGAAATATTGAAATATTTTTTTCTTGTTGAATTGGTGAAAGCCAAAATGGGGTAGTCTATTCATCCACAAATGATTGGTCACCTCATTTCTTTAAATTGCTGGCATAGTTTAGGTTATGGACATGTCCGATTTTTATTTTACATTTTTAGGAAAATATTCCACAGCAATAAATGAAGACATTGGGCTTGACCGTTGAAAAATTAGTTGTTTTTTTATTCCTTCCATCACACAGTATTAACCTTGACCACATGTATTGTTCATTCCAGATGTGGAATGTGAAAATCATTAGCTATAAATAAATGCATAATAGAAGATTTATTAGACTTAATAAGGCATTGTTCTCGCTTTAGATCTGGTAGCTGCAAAAAGCATAAATTAACTGTAAACAAATGCATAGTTAACTTATAATAGATAAGCAGTAAAGTATATATTAATGTTAATAAATCAAGAGATAATGGTTGGGCATAGTTAACTGATAATAAGGGAATAATAAAGTACATTTTATATTAATAAAACAATCAAAAAAGTATTCTTTAAGGCATAGTAATGCACAATAGAAAATGTATCAGTCTTCATAAGACACTGTTCTCGCTTTAGATCCGGTACCTGCAAAAAGCACAGTTAACTGTAAACAAATGCATAGTTAACTTATAATAGATAAGCAGTAAAGTATATATTAATGTTAATAAATCAAGAGATAATGGTTGGGTTAGTTGAGTCAATATATGTGTTAGTAATGTTATTATGAACAATTATAAAATACTTGTGAGTATTTTATTAATGTTCTTAAGCATTAACAAACAGTTAACAAGTTTTAAGTTCTTATAAATCTCTTTTAGTCTGCTATTAATATATTATAATGAGACTATTAATACTTATATAGTCTTAAAAACACATAATAATGTTAATATGCATCTTATATGCACTTATAAGGGCCTTATTACCTTCTAACTATTGCTTATTAATGCTTATTACAGGACCTTAATATAAAGCGTTACCGATTTTTGCTGTTTTTTTTTAGATGGTAAAAGGCTGCAGATGTTATTGATTTGATATGGCTGTTAAAATTCAAGTCTGAGTCCATTATTACCCCTTGATTTATAGCCTGATTTGAAGGTTTTAGAGACAGAGACTGGAGATGACTGCTGACACTGCCTCTTTGTTTCACTTCTGTCTTGTCTGAGTTTAGCTGGAGAAAGTTGTTTTGCATCCACACACTGATCTGTTGGATGCAGTGGCAGAGTGAGTCCACAGGTCCATAGTCCCCTGCTGCCATTGAGACATACGTAGATCTAAGTGGCATATGCATAGTTGTGGAAGAACATTACAGGCTCAGTATGTGATTAAAAAAAATTAACAGGTCACAAATAAAACAAGTAATATAAAAACATCTTTACTACAATAGATAGACTGATACCTGCTGTACGCTATATGCCAACTATAAATATAATAGCCAACTTACTGACATCATGATCTGTCATCAAAGACAAAGCTACACAACATCGACAGTCAAAGCTGCTCCATTGCCACATGAAAAATTCCCGGGCAAATTACATTATACCCAGTATCCCTTGCGAAACTCCGCTACCAAGAACGCCCGATGGGTGATCTTGTATCATGACAGAAACGCCCATTCCCCAGCTGGATCCTTCTGGGTCAAAGAGAGAGAGCAAGAGACGGAGAGGTAGAGAGAGGGAGACAGAGAAAGAGAATGGAGAGAGGGAAGACAGAGAGAAGGACAGGTAGAAAGAGTGAGACTGAGGGAGAGGAGATGAGAGAGAGGGAGCCTGAGAGAGGAAGCAGGTGCTTTGCAGGTGATGTTAGAGTTTACACTTAACTCTTGTTTGATTTTCTTTTGCAAAGAAATCGTTAGATATCCTTGATGCGACCGACCCTTTGTGGCACCCACAGTGAATGTGTTATCCATTGATTTGACATTTCCATTTGCACTTGGGTAGAGAGCGCCCAGTGCATATCGACTGAGGGGAGAGCCAAGAGCAGAGAGGGACTGAGAGTCTTTGCCTGTGCTCTCAGGAACATTTACTCAAATAAATTTACATGATTTAGGTTTTTATTTTCACCCTTGAAATAACAGTTACTGGAGTTTACCATTGACCAGGGCACTCCCGCAGCCTGTGCGTAAAGTGGTTATTTTTCATATTTTTTTATTTAGTTTAGTACCTGTGGGCTCTTATAGTGGTTGCTTGTTGGTATTCCTGGAGCATATGGAGATATTTTCCACATATCACTTCTAGGCAAGTCTGCACACCACTGTTTGGCCCTCAGACTTCTGTCCAGGGTCTAGGGTCTGGCCATGAGAAACCCTCAGTGAAATAGCACAAACTGTCAAATTGTCAAACGGCAACGTCTGGACCTATGAACATGTGCCTCATACACCTCCTCCTAATATACACCTCCTCCTGGCTGGCTAGCTGAACTGGTAAGTCACTTGACTTTTACCCGGGGGACCTGGGTTCAAATCCCCCCCAGCAATGAGCAAGCCAGTGTGGGTCCTTGGGCAAGACCCTTCACGGTACTGCCCCCTGGGCACCGGAAAGACGAGCTGCCCACTGCAGCCCACTTGGGTCAAATGCAGAAGTGTCTCCTGTGTGTGAGATCAATAAAGTCTTAATCTTAATCCTATCATGCACCTCCTCCTAACATGCTGCATCTTCTCCTAACATGGTGCACTACCTCCTAACATACACGTGCTGAGTGCTCAGGCAATTCTGCTGCATTTGTCACCTTGTGCAATAGAGTAGTTGTGGCGTCAGCTCTGTGCTCTCATGTTTGTAGGGCAATGGTTAAGGTTAGGACCTGGCTTTGATATCCTAGTTAAAATTATGGCCAGAGTGATGGTTGGGGTTGTGGATGTAGCTAAAAAAAAAAACATGTTTTAAAGGGTGATGGTGGGGGTTATGGATGTAGTTAAACCAGGCATGTCCAAACTGTTCCACAAAGGGCCGGTGTGGCTGCAGGTTTTCTTTCCAACTAAGCAGCAGCACACCAGACTTGACTCGTTTAATCAACCGATCTCAGTCTTCAGACAGGTGAAGGCGTGGTCTTGGTTGGTTGGAACAAAAACCTGCAGCCACACCGGCCCTTTGTGGAACAGTTTGGACATGCCTGAGTTAAACAAATGAGAAAAAAAACAAGTGGGAAAACAGAGCTGGGGGAACATAGAGCCATGATAGCATACAGTTGTATGAAAAAGTTTGGGCACCCCTCTGAGGTTGCATAATAATTGACTCTTTCTTCACAGAAAATGATACCAGTGGCATGTCATTCATTTTCCCATAAAAGCCAAGGAGTGGGTGGTTTTCCAGACACAGATTTTAAGTATAGTAACATTAATTTGTATGAAATTAAATAAAATGTGAAAAATACGCTGTGCAAAAATGTGGGAACCCTTGCCATTTTGTTGCTTTGAATACCTGAAACTAATCAACACAGAGTATTTGGAACACAGAATTGGTTTGATGAGCTCATTAAGCCTTGAAATTCATAGACAGGTGCATCCAAAAGGTATTTAAGGCGGCCAAATGCAAGTTTTCACTTTAACTGCTGTTTGTTCACTGCTCAGAATCAAAGACATTTATTGTGCAGCGTTCCTGTGCCTTTTAACCTTACAGTGTTGTGTTTTTTAGTTGATTGTACTTATTATTATTTATCTTAATTTTTGATGCATGCTCTTTTTCCAACTGTTTCTGAAACTTGCGTTGTGTGCCATTTCCCCATTGTGGGACAAATAAAGGATTATCTTATCTTATCATATCTTAGCTTATTTTATCTTATCTTCTTATCTTCTTCTCTTTGACTCTCCTCTGAAAAGTGACAACATGGGGGCCTCAAAACAACTCTGAAATGACCTGAAATGATTGAAATGATGATTGACCTGACTGATTGTTCAGCATTATGGTTTAGGGGAAGGCTACAAAAAGCTATCTCAAAGATTTCAGCTGTCAGCCTCCACTGTGAGGAACATAGTGAGAAAATGGAAGGCCAAAGGCACGGTTCTTGTTAAGGCCAGAAGTGGCAGGCCAAGAAAAATAGAAAGGCAAAGACGAAGAATGATCAAAATGGTCAAAAACAACCCACAGACCATCTCCAAAGACCTGCAAGGTCATTTTGCTGCAGATGGTGTCACTGCCCGCCGGTACCCGTCGGCTGCCTCCGGGCTAAGCGTGCTGCAGCCCGGGCGGTGGCAGAGGCAAAAACTCGGAGTTGGGAGGAGTTCGGAGAGGCCATGGAGGAGGACTATCGGACGGCCTCAAAGAAATTCTGGCAAACCGTCCGGCGCCTCAGGAGGGGGAAGCAGTGCTCCACAAACACTGTTTACAGTGTGGGTGGGGAGCTGTTGACCTCGACTGGGGATGTTGTCGGACGGTGGAAGGAATACTTTGAGGATCTCCTCAATCCCGCCGTCATGTCTTCCGAGGAGGAAGCAGAGGCTGGGGACTCGGGGTCGGACTCACTCATCACCCTGGCTGAAGTCACTGAGGTGGTTGGAAAGCTCCTCGGTGGCAAGGCCCCGGGGGTGGATGAGATCCGTCCTGAGTATCTCAAGTCGCTGGATGTTGTAGGGCTGTCTTGGCTGACACGTCTCTGCAACATCGCGTGGCGGTCGGGGACAGTACCTCTGGACTGGCAGACCGGGGTGGTGGTCCCTCTGTTTAAGAAGGGGGACCGGAGGGTGTGTTCCAACTATCGGGGAATCACACTCCTCAGCCTTCCCGGTAAGGTCTATTCCAGGGTGCTGGAGAGGAGAATTCGACCGATAGTCGAACCTCGGATTCAGGAGGAGCAGTGTGGTTTTCGTCCCGGCCGGGGAACACTGGACCAGCTCTATACTCTCATCGGGTGCTCGAGGGTGCATGGGAGTTTGCCCAACCAGTCCACATGTGCTTTGTGGATCTGGAGAAGGCATTCGACCGTGTCCCTCGTGGGGTCCTGTGGAGAGTGCTCTGGGAGTACGGGGTTCGGGGCCCTTTGTTAAGGGCTGTTCGATCCCTGTATGACCGGAGCAGGAGCTGTGTTCGCATTGCCGGTAGTAAGTCGGACCTGTTTCCGGTGCATGTTGGACTCCGCCAGGGCTGCCCTTTGTCACCGGTTCTGTTCATTATATTTATGGACAGAATTTCTAGGCGCAGTCAGGGGCCGGAGGGGATCCGGTTTGGGAACCACAGGATCTCATCTCTGCTGTTTGCGGATGATGTTGTCCTGATGGCTTCATCAAACCGGGACCTCCAATGTGCACTGGGGCGGTTCGCAGCCGAGTGTGAAGCGGCTGGGATGAAGATCAGCTCCTCCAAATCCGAGGCCATGGTTCTCGACCGGAAAAAGGTGGTTTGCCCTCTCTGGGTGGGTGGAGAGTCCTTGCCTCAAGTGGAGGAGTTCAAGTATCTCGGGGTCTTGTTCACGAGTGAGGGGAGGATGGAGCGTGAGATTGACAGGCGGATCGGTGCAGCGTCGGCAGTGATGCGGCCGTTGTACCGGACCGTTGTGGTGAAGAGGGAGCTGAGCCATAAGGCGAAGCTCTCAATTTACCGGTCAATCTACGTTCCTACCCTCACCTATGGCCATGAGCTTTGGGTAATGACCGAAAGGACGAGATCGCGGATACAAGCGGCCGAAATGAGTTTCCTCCGCAGAGTGGCTGGGCGCACCCTTAGAGATAGGGTGAGGAGCTTGGTCACACGGGAGGAGCTCGGAGTAGAGCCGCTGCTTCTCCACGTGGAGAGGAGCCAGCTGAGGTGGCTCGGGCATCTGTTCCGGATGCCTCCTGGACGCCTCCCTCGGGAGGTGTTCCGGGCATGTCCCACCGGGAGGAGGCCCCGGGGAAGACCCAGGACCCGCTGGAGGGACTATGTCTCCCGGCTGGCCTGGGAACGCCTTGGGGTCCCCCCGGAGGAGCTGGAGGAAGTGTCCGGGGTGAAGGAAGTCTGGAGGTCCCTGCTTAGACTGTTGCCCCCGCGACCCGGCCCCGGATAAGCGGAAGAAAATGGATGGATGGATGGTGTCACTGCATAGGTCAACAATACAGTGCAATTTGCACAAGGAAAGCCTGTACAGGAGAGTGATGTGGAAGAAGCCTTTTCTTCGCAGATGCCACAAACTGAGTTGCTTGAGGTATGTAAAAGCACATTTGGACAAGCCAGCTTCATTTTGGAATAAGGTGCTGTGGACTGATGAAACAAAAATTATTTGTTTATAACAAGGGGCAATATGCACGGCGGCCAAAGAACACAGCATTCCAAGAAAAGCACTTACTATGCACAGTAAAATTTGGTGGAGGTTCCATTATGCTGTGGGACTCTGTGGCCAGTGCCAGTACTGGGAATCTTGGATGGATTCTTGCATGGATTCCACTCAATATCAGTGGATTCTTGAGAATAATGTTCAACAATCTGTCACAAAGTTTAAGTTATGCCGGGGCTGGATATTTCAACAAGACAATGACCCAAAACACTGCTCAAAATGTACTCAGGCATTCATGCAGAGGAACAAGTACTATGTTCTGGAATGGTCATCCCAGTCCCCAGACTTGAATATCACTGAAAATCTGTGGCAGGATTTGAAGCGAGCTGTCTGTGCTCAGCAACCATCAAACCTCACTGAACTAGAGATGTTTTGTAAGAAGGAATGGTCGAATATACCTTCATCCAGGATCCAGACACTCATTAGTGGCTATAGGAAGCGTCTAGAGCAGGGGTGCTCAATACGTCGATCGCGATCTACCAGTCGATCGCCAAGGTAGTGTGGGTAGATCACAGTGTCGTAGTACTCGACAACGGTCTTGGTCTTGAGATGAGTGCAATCATATTTCATTACAGCCGCTGCCATTAGCAATAAACTACACGCGGGACTTCTCACTGCAGCCCGTGCGTTCTTCTGGAGCCGCGGACACCGTGCAGAATGTCACCACACGCGCCCCCAGCGCATACAGCTTGTTCGCAACAGTGTGTACCTTTGCGTACCAGCGTGTATCACAGAGCAGGTTAAACTTTATAAAACACCCTTCCTGTCCATCCGCCTCACGTCAGCGTGCCGATCCTCGCCTTTTCACACTCTCGCTCCTCCTGCTCATAGCACACACAGGCTCCTGTGTGCACTATGAGCTCCTGTGTCCTCCTCACTGCGCTCTGATTAGAAGTGCAAGACTAAGTGCAAAGCAAAAACGAATCTAAATTTATGTTACAGTGTTAATCTGTTTCAACTTCCTGTTTGAATAATTCAGGGGTGGAGTGAGATAAGTGGATTGAATCTCACTCCAAAAGCCCATATTTGCCATGTCTAACAGATCATTCTCAAATGGACTAGAATGCAAGAAATCAAACCCCCCCCCCCCCTATTTTTGCAAAAGGTTTTCTGTTAAGGTTTATGCACCTGTCTAATTTTGTTTTTATGCATATTGCACATTTTCTGTAATAATATAATAATTATTATTATTTATTATTATTGTTGTTGTTGTTGTTGTTGTTGTTGTTGTTGTTGTTTGTTTTATCTTTATTTTATTTATTATTATCTTTATACATGTTTATCAACCCCACCAGTACAGAACTTTATGCAATTATGCAAATCCTGCTCCGCATTACACCCTCAAACTGGTTATTTTGTGAGAAATATAAATGTGTAGACATTAACAAGCTACCTGGGGCTAAACTGTGCCTTTCAGCTTGGCTAATCTAATTATAGAGGCATGCTCAAAGTGCAGAGGCTGTTTGCAGGCTGTGTGAGGGTGACTGGCAGCTGTGTGCTGCAGAATGAGCCGCTGTGATGGAGTGTCCACACACATTTACATGGTGTGTGCAGCCTGCAGACAGGCCTCACCATTACCTCACTCACACTATGTTTGACACATTTATGTATGTATGTATGTATGAGGCTATGATGCTGAGAATGTCACCAGTGATACATGTAGAGTTAAAGAATCTCGAGTTATAATTTTACACAGATAAAAACGCAACTTTCTACCCATTACTGCTGTGCAGGGGCGGTACATTCCAGTACAGTGGCTTTAACTTTTTTTTTAATTAGAGGCATTAATATTTCAGTATTTACATCTACGTTTGGAAAATAAACTTCGTGTTTAACGTAAAACTACATCAGTGCCCTCTGCTGTCAGTAGTGGGAATGAACAATGAAAAAGAAAGAAAGAAATCAATTTAGAAATGTGACTGACATGCTAATGGAACTATGCATTTCAAAGTTCAAAGTTCAAAGTCAGCTTTATTGTCAAAAACCGTATGTACAGGTTGAACATACAGGATTTGAAATTCAGCAATTCGAACACAGCTCCTGCTCCGATCATGCAAGGACTGGACAGCCCTTAGCCCCAAACTCCCAGAGCACTCTCCACAGGACACCACGAGGGACACGGTCAAATGCCTTCTCCAGATCCACAAAGCACATGTGGACTGATTGGGCAAGTTCCCATGAAACCTCAAGCACCTGATGGAGAGCATAGAGCTGGTCCAATGTTGCGCGGCCGGAACAAAAATCACACTGCTCCTCCTGAATCCGAGGTTCGACCGTCGGTCGGATTCATCTCTCCAGTTTCCTGAAATAGACCTTACCGGGGAGGCTGAGAAGTGTGATTCCCCTGTAGTTGGAACACACCCTCCGCTCCCCCTATTTAAACAGAGAGACCACCACCCCGGTCTGCCAGTCCAGAGGCACTTTCCCCGACCGCCACATGATGTTGCAGAGACGTGTCAGCCAAGACATCCCCACAACATCCAGAGACTTAAAGGTCCCATGGCATGAAATTTTCACTTTCTGAGGTTTTTGAATGTTAATGTGAGCTCCCCTACCCTGTTTAGGCCCCCCCCACGGTTAAAAGTTGTGAAATGTCTAAACTGAGCATTTGCGATCCTTTTCTGCGTTAGAAAAAATTGGAGCTCAAACGGGCGATTTTGAACAAGGCACCTTATTGACGTCAGATCGAAAAAAGAAATGCAAATGCAGTTCCACCCCTGTCTGTCTGTACTCAGCGTCTCTGTAAATCACGCCCAGAGAGTTTGGACTGCGAATGCGCTAGGCAATGCAAAATGCATTTTTTTATTTGCCTGGAGGCACGTCCGAGTGTTTCTAGGCTCGGAAGTCCTTTATCTGAGCCTCTGGACCTTTGAACAGCAGTGGTTTAATTTTATTTTATGTGGAAATGTGTTTATTTTTCAATGGAACGCTTCAAATCTCTCCCCCCGTGCAAAAACAAGGAAATGGATCAGCTGAGGGCTCAGAGCGAGACCGGAGCGTTTGGCCACGCCCCCACCCTCTACTATAGGCCAGCTCTTTTCTCCTCATTTGCATTCAAGCAACAACGCCCATTATGACCTGTTCTGAGGGAGAAAAAATACTCTTTTTCATCTTATCTCTGTTTCTCATGCACTGAGTGTTGATTTAGAAGAAGTATTCATTTACAGTATTAGGGAACCATTAAGGAGCCATATAAAAGCATCAAGAAGTACCATGTCATGGGATCTTTAAGATGCTCATCCACCACCGGAGCCTTGCCGCCAAGGAGCTTGCCAACCACCTCAATGATTTCAGCCACTGTGATGGATAAGTCCACCTCTGAGTCCCCAGCGTCTGCTTCCTCCTCAGAAGACGTAACAATGGGATTGAAGTATTCCTTCCACTGTCTGACAACATCCCCAGTCGAGGTCAACTCTAGGTCAACAGCTTTCCATCCTCACCGTAAACAGTGTTGGTGCAGCACTGCTTCCCCCTCCTGAGGTGTCAGATGGTTTGCCAGAATTTCTTCCATCCGAGTCCATTCGAGAGTCCTCCACCATGGCCTCTCCGAACTCTTCCCAACCCCGAGTTTCTGCCTCTGCAACCACCCAGGCTGCAGCATGCTTGGCCTGCTGGTATCTGTCAGCTGCATTAGGAGTCCCACGAGCCAACAAGGTCCTATAAAACTCTTTCTTCAGCCTGACGACATCCCTTATTTCGTGTGTCCACCGGGTTCGGGGATTGCCGAACCCGGTGGACACTGTGGTGCCTGTCGTGCCTGTCGCTGTGGTGCGACAGGCACCACAGCGACCACGACCACAGCTACAAGCAGCCACATCGTCAATAGAGGGTGAGAACGGGCTCCATGTCCCCAGCCTCACCTGGAATCTGTAAGAAGGTGTGAGCTGAAGGTCCCCCTGACAGAGGGCTCTGCCAGACCTTCATTATACGCTTGGGCCTGCCTTTCTGGCTTCCTCCTCCGCCAGCTGACCCAACTCACAACCAGGTGGTGATCAATTGACAGCTCTGCACCTCTTTTCACTTGAGTGTCCAAGACACGCGGCCGGAGGTCAGATGATACGACTGGTCTACGGTGTCCTGGTGCCACGTGCACTGATGGACAGCCGTGTGCTTGAACATGGTGTTCGATATGGACAAACTGTGGCTACCACAGAAGTCCAATAAAAGGACACCGCTCGGGTTCAGATCAGGAAGGCTGTTCCTCCCAATCACCCTTCTCCAGGTGTCACTGGCATTGCCCACGTGGATATTGAAATTCCCCAGTAGAACAACAGAGTCCCCGGTCAGTGCAATGTCCAGTACCCCTCCCAGAGACTCCAAGAAGGCTGCTGTTTGGCCCGTAGGGTGACACAACAATGAGAGACGCGACCTCCTCCTCAGCAGCTGAGCTTTGGGGCAATGAGCAGGTCCACACCTGTCTGCCACCACTCCCTGCGGGCAACGCTAGAGAAATGGAGAATCCAGCCCCCATCAAGGAGTTGGGTTCCAGCCCAAGCTGTGTGTGGAGATGAGGCCAATTATATCTAGTAGGTAACGCACAACCTCCCGCACAGGCTCTGGCTCTGAGGTCTGTGCTAATGCAAAGATGGACTGTAATAGAACAGGTGGATTTAACATGTTACAACAATGATCTGTCCAATTTATTACTTTATTCTGATGAAATAATATGAATAAATGAAATGACAAATTGAACTTCTCCTTTTATCATGAATAAATGATCTTTGGTAAAACTTCAAACGTTGCTGCTGTGTATTTAACAGCAGACTTGTGCCTCACACAAGTGGGCCCTACCTCAGGAGGAATTGTTAGTTTACTGTAGTCCATCCATCTATCCATTTTCTTCCATTTATCCAGGTTCAGGTCGCCGGGGCAACAACATAAACAGATCTGCTGCCCAGATCTCACACCAGCCCCTTATGGATCCTCCTGTGGGTGGTGGGTTCATGGGAGGATGGCCCCACTTCGCTCCTTCATGCTCTGCCCGACTGGGCCCCATGTGGCAAGGCCCGGCCACCAGACACTCACCACCAAGCACCCACCCCAGGCCTGGCTCCACGGTGGGGCCCCGGCGACACCAATCTGGGCGACGTAACTGGCCTTGCTGTGTTTCTCATCATAGGGGCTTCTGAGCCATTCTTAGTCTGACCCATCCCCCAGGACCTGTTTGCCTTGGGCGATCCTTCCAGGGGCATGAAGCCGAGGCCGGATCTAGAAGTGGGCAGGGGTGGGCACCCAAAATGTTCTAGTGCCCACCCAATTGGTCAACTGTATTTGATGTAATTTCAACCTGCCTATCACGTTTTCTTGTTTGCTCCGCCAAAATTCCACAACGTCTGATTCACCAGTAGGACAATAAGTATAGAGAGTCTGTTGAATCAGTCACCAGTCGCATATCTCTACAGGAAAAAAGACGCGAGCAAAGCGAAGGCCGAGCGCAGTTCCTGTTCGTGTTTCGGGCCTGAACAATCACCAGCGCAGTCGTATCGGGGTATTTACTGCATAGATAATCACTCCGAGAGTCCACGGTCCCTGCGTGCAACACAAAGGCGATCGGGCAACCGCTGGAATGTTGGTCGGGCTCCCTCCGCCTCACAGCGCACTCCAAAACCAAGATTTATCAATTACAATGTCAGTTTTATAGAATCAGACTCGGATCATGTTCTACGTGCTCGTATTCACTTTAGCATCTCGTCCGCGCACCGCCTCCTCCCCGAGGCGCGGAGGCCGGGGCGCAGAGACCGCGAAAGGAGCGCAGCGGGGGGGGCAGGATTTGTGAGCTCAGGCCTCGGTTCTTTCTCTGTCACTCCGCCAGGGTTTGGAGCGGAGAACTAAAGGACCAGGACTAAACCAGGTCTAAACCAGGACTAAACGAGGTCTATACCAGGTCTAAACCTGGAGTAAACCAGGGTCTAAACCAGATCTATGCCAGGACTAAACCAGGTCTAAACCAAGACTAAACGAGGTCTATACCAGGTCTAAACCAGGAGTAAACCAGGGTCTAAACCAGATCTATGCCAGGACTAAACCAGGTCTAAACCAGGACTAAACCAGGACTAAACCAGGACTAAACCAGGTCTAAACCAGGTCTAAACCAGGACTAAACCAGGACTAAACCAGATCTAAACCAGGACTAAACCAGGTCTAAACCAGGACTAAACCAGGACTAAACCAAGTCTAAACCAGGTCTAAACCAGGACTAAACAAGGACTAAACCAGGACTAAACCAGGTCTAAACCAGGACTAAACCAGATCTAAGCCAGGACTAAACTTTGTCTAAACCAGGACTAAACCAGGTCTAAACGAGATCTAAGCCAGGACTAAACCAAGTATAAACCAGGACTAAACAAGGACTAAACCAGATCTAAACCAGGACTAAACCAGGTCTAAACCAGGACTAAACCAGGACTAAACCAAAACTAAACCAGGTCTAAACCAGATCTAAGCCAGGACTAAACCAAGTCTAAACCAGGACTAAACAAGGACTAAACCAGATCTAAACCAGGACTAAACCAGGTCTAAACCAGGACTAAACCAGGACTAAACCAAGACTAAACCAGGTCTAAACCAGATCTAAGCCAGGACTAAACCAAGTCTAAACCAGGACTAAACAAGGACTAAACCAGATATAAACCGGGTCTAAACCAGGTCTAAACCAGGACTAAACCAGGACTAAACCAGGACTAAAATAGGATTAAACCAGGTCTAAACCAGGTCTAAACCAGGACTAAACCAGGTCTAAACCAGGACTAAACCAGGACTAAACCAGGTCTAAACCAGGACTAAACCTGGACTAAACCAGGTCTAAACCAGGACTAAACCAGGTCTACAGTCACAAACTAAACAGAACCAGAACTGTACAATTTATAAACTAAACCAACTAAACTAGCGCCAAACATGGGCTTGTTTTAGATTTGTAAACGTAAACCTTAAACATTTTAAACCTAATGTCAAAGTGAGTCCAATTACTCATTATTGGCAATGAAATAAAACTGTGCTAGTGTTAATCAAGTCATTTTGTTTGAATATATTTTGTCATCTCTTATAGTCTATAAGAATGACACTTTTTAAAATAACAATTCAAAATGGAAAATCTTACGTTTTAACTGTTTCTGCATTTCAGCTTTGTTTAAAACATGTGGCCTGGTTCAGTTCAGGCTTTACTTCCGCATTTTGTCAATACTTAATGGACCCCAAGCCACTCTGCACTGGGAAAACTGGGCCTCAACGTCAAAAAGGTTAAGAACCCCTGCATTAGAAGAAAAATGTTCCACCTGAAACTCCACACTATGCCACATCAAAATTTTGAAATGCCCCCCCCAATCTGTGCAGTCTAGATCCGGGCCTGCATGAAGCCCCGACAACATAGCTCCCGGGATCATTCGGGCACTCAAACCCCTCCACATTAAGGTGGCTGTTCAAGGAGGGGACATTCTAGAATGTTGTGATGTCATGTGAATGCATTTTATTTTTAGAAGAAGAAGAAGACATGCTTTATTTATCCCCATAGGGAAATTATTTCTCTGCATTTGACCCATCCTTCAGGAGCAGTGGGCAGCTCATCTTTCAGGCGCCCGGGGACCCATCTCCATGATCTTATTGCTCGGCTTGGTCAGGACCTCAGCTGGAGGATTTTATCTGGAGCATGTTTTGGGTTAGTCAAGTTCTCTCACAGAACTGCACTAAAAAGAGATTTTTTCTCTCTCTTTCCAGTGAATTAAACAGGGGTATATTACTTCTT
Source organism: Paratrypauchen microcephalus (assembly GCA_036785185.1). NCBI lineage: Eukaryota > Metazoa > Chordata > Actinopteri > Gobiiformes > Gobiidae > Paratrypauchen > Paratrypauchen microcephalus. The sequence continues at coordinate 301,062 of JAVJIX010000247.1, read as the reverse complement.
TTACTTCTATGGGGTATTAAATGTGGCTGAGTGGCTAGCACTCACGCTTCACAGCAAGAAGGTTCTGGGTTTGATCTCCGGGTTGCCCGGGCCTTTCTGTGTGGAGTTTCTATGTTGTACCACAGGTAAAAAAAATTTCCCCATAGGGGTGAATGAAGGATAATAATAATAAATAAAAATAAAAAAATACAACATATTTAGATCACGTTTTATTGTTTTAAACTTTACTTTTGTGTTTGAAACTTTGAGTCCCCTCTTCCTTTGCTCTTCACACTAACTCACTCCCCCTTCAGAGCGCAGTCACATGTAAGGTGGAGAATTGGATAGAATCTTACAGTTAACCTGAGGGTTCAAAATGACTCAAACATGCAGGTAGACATCTAAAACCTTTGTTTTGGTGAAAGAACCACATAATAATATGGTAGAAAGCATAAAATAAATACCTTTATTTACAATCACAGATCCTCCCACAGTGTCTGCTGAGCCCACAAAAACACAGAGGCTCACTCATATCTGCACAGCGTTTGTGGAGACACACTTTGAGCTTCATGTAGACTCCATCTTGTTGGCGGTCAATGAGACAAATCTGGACTCCTTTTTAAAGAAGACATGTTATACATTGTCTCCTATGACAGCTATGGATCATTATGGTTTATATTTTGGATGTTTTAAGCTGCAATATACATCTACAACGATAGGAGGAGACCGGCGACTCCAAGCAGAAGTCTTCAGGAAGCCCACACACACAGACCAATACCTGCTTTTTGATTCACACCACCCACTGCAGCACAAACTGGGAGTTATTCGGACATTACAACACAGGGCCCAAGTGGTTCCCACAAGCACAGAGGGTAAGGAGAAAGAAGAACAACATGTGCAGAAAGCCCTCTCTGTTTGTGGATATCCTAAATGGGCTTTCTGCAAAACCAAGAGAGACAAGGACAAGAAACAAGACAACAGAGAATCCGAACCCAGGAGGAAAGGGGTAGCGATTCCTTACCTAGCCAGCGTTTCTGAAAAACACACAAACACTTTAAGAACTAGTCCACCCAAAGGACAAAACACCGAGCCACAAACAAAGCAATGTGGTCTACTCCATTCAGTGTAGTGAAGACTGCAGTGAGCGCTACATTGGAGAAACAAAGCAGCCACTTCACAAGAGGATGTACCAACACAGGCGGGCGTGCCAGAGTGGACCGTCATCTGCTGTACATCTCCACCTAGAAGCCACGGGCCACTCATTTGAGGACAGTGAGGATCAGATCTTAGCCAGAAAAAAGAACTGGTTTGAGAGGGGCGTTAAAGAGGCTATTTTTGTCAAAAAAGAGAATCCGTCTTTAAACAGGAATGGGGGAGTCAGACATAATTTGTCTCCCATCTATAATTCCATTCTCAAACCAAAATCAAAACAAAGGAAACAATAGGGCTAGCCACGTCAGGTCCAGAGGTGTGAAAACAGCTATTAGGGTTTGAATGGGTATGCTAAACTAGACGCCAGAGAGAAACTGGAAATACAAAAGACAGAAACTCAAAACAAAGAGGTGGGATAGTTTCAGAATAATTTCAGGATAGTTAGCTCCTCCCTGCAGCTAGATATAAGCAGTGTCTAACCAGAACTGACGAAGCACCTCGGATGAGTTGCGAAACATTTGCGACCAAATAAACTTTGTCCAATTGACAAATTGAATTTCTCCTTTTATCATCTACAAGGACTTAAAGGGATATGCCACCCCCAGGTCAAACTTGGGCATCTCCCCACAGTCCAGAGACTAAAATAAGTGGTGGAAAGCGTTTTCCTGCTCACCCAGCCATTGTCCGAGTCTGTCAGCACTGACCGCCGCGGTATCTGCAGCTACTCCGCCTTAGACTGGAGTCTAACGTCGCCAGAGAAAGATTTCGGCCAAAAGGAATTAATTTGCTCGATGCGTTTCCCAATTACTTTCTGTGTAGTGCGCATTCATATCGAGTGCAAATAAATGTGCAAATCAACACGGAGAGCTTGACTTGGTCATTTTGGGTGGGAACTATTTTTCAGTGCGGAAAAAGAAAGCCGAAGCACAGAGCACGCTGCCAGGGGAATCCCTGTTACGCACCAGGAAGGGAGTTCCCCTGTTACGCAGCGTGGTGTGTGCTTGGGCTGTGTTTTTCCGCACTGAAAAATATTTTTATATATATATAGTTTATGTATATATATATATATATATATATATATATATATATATATATATATATATATATATCTTTTGACCGGGGACCATCTCCATGATCTTCTTGCTTCGGCTTGGTCAGGACCTAAGCTGGAGGATTTACCTATGGTGCATGTTTTGGGTTGGTGGGGGAAACCGGAGTGCCAGAGGAAACCCACCCAGCACAGGGAGAACATGCAAACTCCACACAGAAAGGCCCAGGCGACCGAACCCGGAACCTTCTTGCTGTGAAGCATGAGAGCTACCCACTCAGCCATCGTGCCGCTATTCCATCTATATTTTGTTACCCTCTGTTATATATTATATTTGATGAGCTACTGTACCCAAACAATTTCCATTGTGGATCAATAAAGTTTGTCTAAATCTAAGTCTAAGTCTAAATTGGTACAATAGCGCCCCCTAGAAAATTTGTATGGGACAATAACGTGTTATTTGTCATAGAGATACAAAGTTAGGTACACACATTTGTGACATGCTCTTGATTTTAAAAAAAATCAAAAACATGGTGATACATCAAAAATCTGACCTTGCCAATGGGACGTCCTTACCCGGACTTTGGCATAGCCAGATGGCAATAGGCAATAGGAAGGAAAAAAATGGTATCGTGACCATGTCCCTTTACAAACCGGAAGTCTGACAAAATTTTAAAAAATGGCAGTTAGGTTAGGGTTAGGGTAAGGGCTAGGGTTAGAGTTGGGGTTGGGGCTATGGTTAGGGTTATGACTAGGGTTAGGTTTAAGCTTAGGGTTACGTATAGGTATAGGCCTAGTGTTAGGGTCGGGGCTAGGGTTTAGAGCTGTGGTTGGAGGTATTAGGGTTAGTGTGAGGCACGGTGTTTGAGGGGCGTGGTGGTTGCGGGGCATGGCATTTGCACATGTGAGGGCCGATTACTGCTGCTGCTTTTTTCTTTCTTTCATATTCTTATTACTTTTTTCTTAATCAATTCACCCATTTTTGACCCAGTGAACAATGACTAAAACTCACAAAATGTTGCCAACTGTTAAAACTCACGCTTCTCGAACTTTTGGCAATTCCATTTTCAAAAAATAAATAAAATGGAACATCAGCAGCCCCAAACATCTCAAAAATATAGGGTCTATATTAGGGTCTAAGAATTAGGGCAAAAAAAAAATGCACTTAGAATTATGAAATTTGACACAAGTAGATCATGACAAGACAAGGCATCGCAAAGACTATGCGATGATTGGCGGAGACTTATGTTGGCATGGTCTGTCCCCTTTGCTAGACACTGTGAGATGATAGGAGTAGGCTTAGTATGTTTAGGACGTCCTCCTCTCTGCTGTAGCATGGTCCCTCTGCACCGGCGCTCTGCCTGTCCATTAACATGCTCCTGATTGGCTCAGTTCCCTGGTGACTGTGGCGTGATTGCTTTTATTTCCTCATTCCCACTCCGTTAAAGAGCTTTAAACACGGCCAAGGTCAATATGCTAACTTCCAGTCTTTGTCCCTCCCTCTCTGCACTCGCTGCCAATGCCTCATAGGCACGCTTGATTAAATTTATTCATAAAGCTGCGTATCATTTCCATTCAAATTGTTTAAATGCTAATACGAGTGGGAGTTGGGGCAGAGAAAGTAATTCCACTCAAGTGTGTGCCACAAATAAAGACACTTTTAGAAACAGCACTGCTGTTTCAGACATACCATTAGAGACACTGAGCTGCAGAGGAGTGTGAGCAATTTTGACCAATCACCGCAACCTTTCCGCAATTTTTACTAATTTTGACCAATCATCGGCGACGTATTGAACGCCGGCTAACTTCCTTCTGTGCAGGAGACATAACTGAGATGAGGTGCACGGTGCGTTTGTGTGTGTGTATGCAGCAACAAAAACCTTAAAAGCACTGCAACTTTCATCGCAACTTTTTGGAAAAGCTCCCGCAAATTCAGGCATTTTAGCCCGCAACAATCACAAAAAATGCCTGCGAAATCCTGGGGGGTCTGATATATATATATTAGGAGCAGTGGGCGACACATTCCTGCGCCCGGGGACCATCTCCATGATCTTCTTGCTTCGGTTTGGTCAGGACTTTACCTATGGTGCATGTTTTTGGGTTGGTGGGGGAAACCGGAGTGCCCGGAGGAAACCCACCCAGACACAGGGAGAACATGCAAACTCCACACAGAAAGGCCCAGGGACCCGGGGATCGAACCCAGACCATGCATGCAAACTCCACACAGAACGGCCTGGGCGACCCAGGGATCGAACCCGGAACCTTCTTGCTGTGAAGCAAGAGCGCTAGCCACTCAGCTACCATGCCGCCACACGGCACACCGTGCCATTTACATTTCCTATTTGCACTATATTAAACCATGTTTACCCTTCCTGTTTGCACTATATCAACAATGTTTACACCCCGTTTTTACTACTGAAATAAAACCATTGTTCTTGGTTTTATGTTATCTGTTATCTGTAAATATGTACATAACACCTAGTCTATATTTTTCATAGTGTATATTCGGTAAAGATTCAATCAATCAATCAATCAAACAATATTTATAAAGCGCTTTTCATACAAAATAGATTGTTTCTATTTGATCATACTTTTTACATGCTTCTCTTTATCTTATTTATCTATTTTAAATGCTCTTGGCATCCAGAGTGGGCAGCAAAGTAAGAATTTCATTGTACAGAGAAACGTGTTTCTTTACTGTGCATATGACAATAAAAATCTTTGAATCTAAAGCAACCTGCACAAATGCAGCCACACATCTTGACCAATCACGGCGGCCTTCACACAAAAAAAAGCCGAGGAAAAAAAACAGAAAGGCATTCAAAAAAAAAAAACACTAAATCGGCAACTGACACATCACTTCACAGAAGCAGAGCAGGTAACAGGAGTGACAGCTTTGTGCAATAAAAACATTGAGTATCATAATAACAGTTCGTTTTTAATTATTATACATTTCACTTAAAAATGAAATAAAATTATTATGTTTTTAAATTGTTTAAAACTACACTGACTTTCACGCTAGAAAACTGAAGTGACAGCTTTGTTGTGACATCATCACAACAAAGCACCGCATGCTGTCGGCCCCTCCTATGGAAAGCTGAACATCACACGAGAGCAGAGCATTTTTCTCATTTGTACCAAAATGACTACAAAGAGCTGCAGAATCCTAAAATAAAATTGGAGAACAGAATAAAGAAAAGTAAAGTTTGCAGAATAGGTCCGCTTTTTATATTAATAAAAACAGCAGATTTGTACCAAAGTGCTTCACAGACTGAAAAGCCCAAACATAATCAAATACAGTACAAAGACCTTTGAAAAACAGGAGCAAATTCAGATCCAGGTCATAGAGGTGAATCTTTAATTGACTTCTGAAATGATCAGTTGATGTGGCCTTCGAATCCAATCCAACTTTATTTGTATACCACATTTTACCACACTTTTAACACAAAGTCTCCAAAGTGCTGCACAGAGTAGGCACAATATAAATTAACACATTAAATACAATAAAGCATAAAAAATAAACATTAAAAATACAAAATTAGCAAATAGAAAATAAAACCAATAAAAGACCGAGGTCCGAGGACCACACAATTATTTGACTTAATTTTGACTTTATCTGCTGTCGCTGCTCCCTGCTGGCCTCTTGCCCTGTGTCTGTGTGTGATTGTTGTGTGTATGTATTTGCTCTCTTTATCAGTGGTGGTTTGTAGCTGAATGATTGTTGTGAGTCTGCCATCTTATGTAATAGTGTATATATTTTTCGACAGTTTTTTAGGTATTAATTGTATTGTAATTTTTATTCTTGTTTTTAGGTGGACAGTATCTGCTGTCAAGGGACTACAGATGAAAAATAGCCTTTGGCTAATTCTGGCATATTTACAGAAATGTTGATTACTGATTAATGCACTGTCCCTGAAATAAATAAATAAATAAATAAATAAATAAGTAAATAAATAAATAAATAAATAAATAAATAAATAAATAAATAAATAAATAAAAATGATCATGCCATGTTAAAAGAGGGTGAGTAAAGTGTGTGTTTTTAAACGAGACTTAAAAGCATCAACTGAAGGGGCTCTCTTAACGTGAGGAGGGAGAGCGATGATGGGATGGAGATGGAGGAACAGAGTTTGGGGCTGGCCACAGAAAAGGCCCGCGGTGTCCCCCGGCTTTTTTGTTTTTGGAACAACAAGTTGGAGCTGGCCCTCATACCTCAGAGTGCACAAAGGAGGTTAGGGAACAATTAAGTCTTAGCTGTACGGTGAAGTACATGAAGTACTTTAAAAACAATGCAACTTTAAAATTAACACTAAAATGAATGGGGAGCCAGTACAATAACGATGAAATGGGTGTGATGTGTTTTCTACATGTGCCAGTTAAAAGACATGCTGCAGAATTTGGACTAACTGTGAGAGGTCAGGGCTGTGACAGAGAAGGCCCTATCTTCTTTGGTATGGAGATGGGATGGAGATGGAGGAACAGCCAGGGGGTGCTGAGTTTAGGGACCAAAATAGGCTTGTAAAACTAAATACATCAAAAAGATATTACATTTGTATTACTTAGGAAATGAAGAGAATTGTTAAAATAAACTTATTCTGCAAAATCCACTTTTTAGAACTTTTAACCATGTTATTGTTTCCCCTCACCAGTTACTTAAACAACGTTGTATTTAGAGTGATTCATGCATGTTTGAACAATCTTTATAAATGCTTATTTTCAAGACATCATATATGACACTATATATAACTCTTTTTCACCGCTAACGCATAAATTCAATACTATTCTGGAGTCTCCCACATCCCCAGACACATGGAAGGAAGGGTCAAATGCAGGGACAATTTTTTTGTAATGACATGGGTACCTCAATCTTAAATTGAGCATGCCCTTAATGTTACTTCAGTCTGTTGTGTCAACATGAGCCCCCCGGTCTTGTCTGTGGTGGTAAAGAGGCCTGCTGACTCTAATGAGCACAGAGTAGAAATGGTTCATCCCTCTGAAAATGAGATTCTATCTCTGTCTCGAGCCACTTTGCAGTTAATAAGTTTGTAATGTTTTGTCCCATTTGAAAAGAGAGCGGAGAAAAGCTGTTTCTGATCACAGTTTAATTATGTCAGCAAAGTGGAGCAGTGTCAGGCCGACCTTCCACAACTTCAAACTCTTCTTGGAAAAGGATTCACCAGTCTGGACGGCTCCGAGGAGGCAAAAGTACTGCCCTGACTGATTCTTTACCCTTTTTCATAGGACATCCAATCTCATCTTAACCAAAAAGACCTCTGATGGTGTTCACTGTCCTCAGGTCGGTGTGTTCACTCATCAGGTTAAGGTTAACTTTAATGTCCCTATAGGGAAAATTGTCCTCGGTATTTGACCCATCCTTCAATGCTGCTGGCCCATCTCATCATGCCTATTTCTAGATCTTAGTGCTAGTTTTGGTCAGGACTATCTTAGCTGGAGGATTGTACCTATGGTGGAAGTTTTGGGTTTGGGTGCGTCGGTGTTTTCACTGTCTGTGGGAGGTGTATTCACTGTCCTCTGGTCGATCGTCTGTCAGCTGTGTCCTCTGGCCCTGTCGTGTTAGCCCTGCTCTGGGAGAATGGCCTGGTGCCAGTGCTGAGGACTGAGCGCCAAGACAGCAGCGGGGCCCATATGACAGCAGGACCCCTGACACCATACATATGTGCAGTGCCACAGGGGCCACCTGTGAGACTGTCCACTGCTGCGCTCTCCACACCTGAACTCTGGAGGGGCATTTGTTCTGTTGAGTTTAATTCACCATTGTTTGTGCTGCCTTTAAAGCAGGGGTGCCCAACCAGTCGATATTTTTGCGAGGTCGTTCACATTTCCAATTAAATACGACTTGTATGTGATGTCCAGTGTGAACTTTAAAAGCCCGAAAAGTGTCCCACATGCACCTGGGAGGACACGACGTCATGCGCAGTGAGCGTGCTCGATGTTTACGGAAGTAGCCTAAAGTTGCTGTCGTACCGGAGCCAAAACATTGTAGAGCTTATTTGTTTTAAGGAGGAGACGGAAAAAGAGAAGGACAAGGTTTTTGGCGTTTTGTGGGGCAGTGGCTGTAACGTCTGCAGAAAGGAACGTGTTGGTGTGGAGTCGCAGACAAGAGTGGTGGGATTGCTACGTGCTTCAACCCCTTCACTGACACGGAGTTCATATACTATTTTCGCATGACGAGAAGAACGTTTGTGTACATTTGTGAGCGCCTACTTGTACCACTCTCATTGGAGGAAACATGCCCAGGTCAGATGACTGCCTGGCCATTCAGACTGAAGTCGCATGCCAAAAGATCGGATATGTATCAGTTTAGGACCGCATATCTTGGGCTACGTTCACACTGCAGCCTGAAGTGACCCAAATCCTATTTTTCCCCTCTATGTGACTTTTTAGAGCAGGGGTGCTCAACCTTTTTTACCCGGGATCTACTTTTGAGGTTGGTAGATCTCAGCACACCATCAACCTCAAAAGTAGAAAAAAATGTTGAGCACCCTGCTCTAAAGAGTCTCTGAGACCTCCGTGTTTCCTTTTGCTCAAAAAGCAAAGGGACAGCTCATACTGCCCTGGTGAACACAAAGCAAAGGGACATTTCATACTGCCATGGTGAAGACAAAACAAAGGGAGAGGTCAAACTGCTCTGGTGAAGACAAAGCAAAGGGACAGCTCATAGTGGCACACTGTGCTGTCAGATCTTAGACAGAGAGTTGTGTCTCATCACATTTGTAGTAACAAAACATGTAGTGACAAAACATGTCAAAAATGGCATTGTATGAGTCATTTTAAGTTAACCCTTTAGATTTTGATTCACTTTTAAAGCCACTGGTATGCACACACATCCATCCATCCATTTTCTTCTGCTTATCCAGGGCCAGGTCACGGACACAGGGCCAGGACTAAGGTCACTGCTTAGGCAGTGACCCCAAAGCATTCCCAGGCCAGCCAAGAGACATAGTCCCTCCAGCATGTCCTAGGTCTTCCCCGGGGCCTCCTCCCAGTGGAACATGCCCAGAACACCTCCAGAGGGAGGCATCCAGAATGCATCCGGAACAGATGCCCGGGCCACCTCCGCTGGCTCCTCTCGACGTGAGCTCCATGGGAGCTCCATGGGAGGGAGTATGCACACACAGCTTGTGTGAATTTTCAGACAGTTTTGATATGTTTAGCACTTTTTGATGTGGGTACAGGTAGGTGTCTGCTCTGTGAGCAACAGAAGCACAAGCAGAGAGAGCAGTGCCCCCTCTTGTGCTCGTCTGTATGCACAGGACAGTCCTGTCTATCTCTAAACTCAGTCATAACCTACTCAAACGCAGCCTGAGTGCATCAACAGAGCCTTGATGCACTGCCTTCAGTACATGTTGATTTTTATCTCTCCAGACCATACAGTGACTGTCCTAACAAAGGATGGTCCAGTCACTACTCATTTGTACCATGTTTCTCCTCTAATGATATCAAACCATGGCAGAAATCTGTGCTATTTCTCTGTCTTCTGCTTGATTATTTGGTCTTTTTTTACTCGTAAGCTGCCATGTTTGTTTTGACCTTAACCAATCATGTATTTCTCTGATTGGTTAATCTGCCTGTCAGTAACGTCTAATGGAAATTGTGGAGAAGGATACAGTTCCAGACCCACTTGTCTTTGTAAAGTTTTGTAGAATCATGAGCTTCTGACTCAGGGGTGGGCAATTATTTTTGCCCAGGGGCCAAATGAGAAGCAGAAAATATTGTGGAGGGCTGGGCCAAACGTTTGAAGTCTGCTCTGGTTGTTAATTTTATTTCTACATTGAAATCAGTAAATTGCATTTTTTACAGAAGCTGGTAAGTTGTGTTATTATTCAGTAATAAGAGAGTGAGGTTTTACAAAAACTGAATTTATTCAGTAAAATAACTCAAAACCTGAAACATTTGCAACTCTTTTTCAGTAACATTAACCCCACAATGCTTTCTGAGAGAAATCAGTGAGAGAAATCTAGCCTCTGTTTAGCTTTAACAAGTGCATCAAAGTCAGGTTGCATGTTTGAAGTGGAGATGTGAAGCACGTCCGACAGATGTTATCAGTGAGACAGGATCTGTACCTAGATTTGGTAAGTTTCATTACTGAGAATGTTTGTCTACCCTAGCAGCAAAAATGTTCATGCATTCAATGATTCTGTCCCACATTACCTACTGTCTACCCATCTGGTCACTTGCCACTGCCACAGCTCTGAAACCTCTGTATTCACTGCACAAACGCACAGTTAAAATCCTGGACAAAAAACCCAACCACACCCATCACTGTCCAATATTACACAAACACAGTCTACTCAACTTGGATAACACAATCAAATACACCAATCTATGCCTCATCTATAAAATCATGCACGGTCTGTCAGCCCCACCACTTAGCCGGTTTATAAATGTCAGAAACACCACCCACAGTAGAACCAGAGGAGCAGTAAGAGGGGACTGCATCACCCCCTTCAGAAAGAGTACATTTGGTCAAACATCCTTCTCTGTCCGCGCTGCCTCTGACTGGAACCTCACTCCCACCACCATCAGGAACGCAAACTCATACGTCACCTTCAAAACAAAGTTAAAAGAATGGCTTATGGACAATCAAATCTGTGAGCACTAACTTCATGTGCTCTCGCTGCCCCCTGCTAGCCTCTTGCCTCCTCCCTTGGTGTGCGTGACTGTGTGTCTGTGTGTCTGTGTGTCTGTGTGACTGTGTGACTGTGTGTCTGTGTGTCTGTGTGTCTGTGTGACTGTGTGTCTGTGTGACTGTGTGACTGTGTGTCTGTGTGACTGTGTGACTGTGTGTCTGTGTGACTGTGTGACTGTGTGTCTGTGTGACTGTGTGACTGTGTGTCTGTGTGACTGTGTGACTGTGTGTCTGTGTGTCTGTGTGACTGTGTGTCTGTGTGTCTGTGTGACTGTGTGTCTGTGTGTCTGTGTGACTGTGTGTCTGTGTGTCTGTGTGACTGTGTGTCTGTGTGTCTGTGTGACTGTGTGACTGTGTGTCTGTGTGACTGTGTGTCTGTGTGTCTGTGTGACTGTGTGTCTGTGTGTCTGTGTGACTGTGTCTGTGTGTCTGTGTGACTGTGTGTCTGTGTGACTGTGTGACTGTGTGTCTGTGTGTCTGTGTGTCTGTGTGTCTGTGTGACTGTGTGTCTGTGTCTGTGTGACTGTGTGTCTGTGTGTCTGTGTGACTGTGTGACTGTGGGTCTGTGTGACTGTGTGTCTGTGTGACTGTGTGACTGTGTGTCTGTGTGTCTGTGTGTCTGTGTGTCTGTGTGTCTGTGTGGCTGTGTGTCTGTGTGTCTGTGTGACTGTGTGTCTGTGTGTCTGTGTGACTGTGTGACTGTGTGACTGTGTGACTGTGTGACTGTGTGTCTGTGTGACTGTGTGTCTGTGTGTCTGTGTGTCTGTGTGTCTGTGTGTCTGTGTGTCTGTGTGACTGTGTGTCTGTGTGTCTGTGTGTCTGTGTGTCTGTGTGTCTGTGTGACTGTGTGACTGTGTGACTGTGTGACTGTGTGACTGTGTGTCTGTGTGACTGTGTGTCTGTGTTAGAGGTAAGAACCCGACCCGAATTTCGGGTCGGGTTCGGGCCTAAAATGTCAATCATTGCTTCGGGTCGGGCTCGGGCCGGGCTTCTCTCTCGCTGACTTTAAAAAAATATATATATATGTTTATAAAAATGTATAATAAAACGATGTGTGGATACTAAACTAAGGAATACTTGTTTTAAAATAAATAATTTGGATAAAACAGAGAAGGCGCTGTAAGGTAATTGCTATTTAACTATTAAACAGGAGCCGCTCTTAATAATCTTCCCCTCCGCAAGTCCGCATCTATTTTGACCTGGTATCCCCAATATGGAGGAGCAAGAAGTTAAGGACTAAACTAAAGACAGGACTGAAAAGACAAACACGCACCGGTAAGAGTGAGGTGTGGAAAAGCTTCAAATTGATTGTTGAAAATGCTACAGAAACTTGCGTTGGCTTCGCTGAATGTAGTCAATGTGGCGCTTTCATACGAGAGCAAAAAGACTGGCACCTCGACGTTCCCTCTACGCTGCGCGCCTGTGCAGTTGCGCACTGCTCGCACATTCTCAGCGCACAAGAAAACCTATGCAGCGCCGGGATGAAAGAGTTCCGCTTTTTTTTTCAGCCGCGGGGTCATCTGAATACGGGGGAATCGTCCAGTATTCAGAAACAAAAGTATGTGTCTCGTATTAAACTTCTACCGGTGTAAGCCACGAGCACGCGCAAGCCGGGAGCACGCGCAGCTCTTTCCGCGTGTAGCGGGGGGGAGGGGGGGGGCATGTCGGATGTCGCGCACAGGAGTCCAAGGAGCGCTCAGGGAGTTAGTGTGTTTGCTCAGACACATAAAACATTAGGGGGAACATTGACCTCGACGCTGAGCAGGCATTTAAACAGCTGTACTAGCAAAATTGATGATCGTCAAACATCTATATTATCATTTGTTTAAAAAAAACGCCCCTCACAAATAAAATATGAAATTTCGGGTTTGCTTCGGGCTCGGGCCTGCAAATCAAGTTAATTGGTCGGGCTCGGGCCGGGTCGGGCTTTAATACCCGCGGGCCGAGTCGGGTCGGGCTGGATTTTTTAGGCCCGATCTTACCTCTAGTCTGTGTAACTGTGTGATGGTGTAACTGTGCCTGTTCAGGTCAGTGCGATACATGTGTCATATTTATGTAAGTGGTTTTATGATGAAGTATGTCTCTGTTGTGCCTGGGTGAAAACGTATGTATTTGTCAACTGTCTCAATCGTTGGAATTTATCTGTTGTCAGTTGTTGTCATGTCAGTGTCTTGTCCCTGTAAATAGTGATAATTTTATATTCTATATTTTATATCTATATTCTTTATATTTTATGTAACCATTGTTCCCTGTTTTTAGAATGACAATTACATCTGTCACAGGACTACAGATGAAAAATAGCCTCCTGGCTAATTCTGGCATATTGACAGAAATGTTTATGAATATGCACTGTCCTGAAATAAATAAATAAATAAATAAATAATGTGTAGGTAGAACCAACATCTTCTGAGCATGTTTCCTCATGTTTGGAAAATTCTCCTCCTTGAGAGATGAGAAGAACTCCAGCAGTGATGCTGATTTAAAGTGCTCTGCCAGTATTGTATCAGACTGCAAGTCTATGAGCTCCAGCTGAACATCACTGGGTGCCTTATCCACGCTGCATGCGAAGGGAGAGGAAATCAAGTGCATTTCATCCTCAATCTTTTTAAAATCTTCAAATCGCCTTGAAAACTCACTGTACAGGTCTCCTAACATGGATGAGTACCTGCAGAGGTGACTAGCTGATGGTTTCACTTCTTTCAGGGTTTGCATGTGAGTGAGAGTGTTGTTCTCTAGTTGATTTGAAAGAAACTGTAACTTTGTCATGAAAGCCTTGACCAGGTTATGCATTTCATGAACAAAAAGGCCCTTGCAGTTTAGTGTTCAGTTCATTCAACAGTGCTGTCACATCAATCTGCCATCCAGTCCACATTTGAGAGCTCAGGGATGTTTTTGCCTTTAATCTCACAAAACTCTTGAATCTCTGCTTTCAGGTCCCAAAATCTTTTTAACACTTTGCCCAGACTAAGCCATCTGACAGCTGTATGGTAACTGTTGTCACCATGTTCATTATCATGCTCTTCTAAAAGTGCAACAAACTGGCTGTGATTCAACGCTCGTGCCCTGATAAAGTTCACTGTTTTAGTTACAACATCAACAACATTGTTAAGTTTGAGCACTGACTTGCACAATGCATGCTGATGTATAATACAATGTATAAATATCAATGTATGCTCTGCGTCAAATTCTGTCACTTTATCTTGTATCCGTTTCAAAAGTCTGACATTTTTCCGTTAGATTTGGACAACCATCAGTAGTGACACCTACCAGTCTGTCCCATTTCAGTCCAAGTTTGTCCATGCATTCGTTTACCTCCTTGAACAGATTGTTGTTCCTTTCATTGGTCTCATTGCTGCTAGCTCCTCCGTAATCTTGAAGTCCTGCGTTATTCCTCGGAGAACCACGAGTAACTGTGCAGTGTCACAGACATCACAGCTCTCATCCAAAGCAAAGGAGAAAAAGTCAAAACTTCCCACTTCACTTTTTAGTTTAAGTTTGAGATTCTCCGCGATGTCCTCTACCCTTCTGGTCACGGTTCGCCTGGACAGCGGTACTTTCTCAAATGCGTCTTTATTCTCCGGACACCAAGCACTCTTCGACAAACTCTCCCTCCGAGAATGGCTTACAGTTTTTAGCGATTTTATGGGCTATTACAAAGCTGGTCTTGGTTGCTGCATCCCAGGCTGTGTGTAGCTTGGTAAATCAATCAATCAATCAAACTTTATTCCTATAGCACCTTCCAACAGCCAAAGCCGACCAAAGTGCTGTACAACATTAAAAACAAGATAAAAAAAACAATAAATATCATACAAAAGGGACAACAAAGCACAATAGCCTTGTTGTTTTCCTAGCTTCACTAGCAAATCTTCTGATGTCCACGCTGTCTCAGCCTCAGTCAAGTTTTTGTATTTTTCCGCATGTTTCGTCGACTCACGTTGTACTCCTTAAACACGGCGACCTGTTTGCCACAAACTAAACACACAGGTTTACCTCTGACTTCAGTAAATAAATATTTAGTGGTCCATATTTTCTTGAAACCTCATCCTTCAGCATCCACCTTTCTTTTTTAGCATGTGTGAACATTTTGAAGGGTGGCAATGACCTGTTGCTAATCACATGCACTCATTGACCTGTTTTGCAGAGTACGTAAAGGACGTACATACACTATTATACTACACATGTATTTACACTGTAATGTACTAAGGTAGCCTGTTTACTGTAAATAAACAGGTTTCAAAGTTTTAGTCCACACATGTAGAATTTTGAAAGTAGGTTTTATTTTCTTAATTCCAAGCAACCTTTCGCAGGCCGGTCAGAAGCGGCTTGCGGGTCGTATTTGGCCCCCGGGCCTTGAAATGCCCACCCCTGTTCTGACTGGTCTGCACTGGCCTTATTCCAGGACTAGGACCATCTGATAGTATGCAGCCACAAAGGCCTTGCTGATCTGGTGCTGTGTGGTTGTGGAGAGGGAATAATCTGGGGCTGATTTAAAGAATTGGAATGAGATTTGGTTCTGTCATAGCAGGACTTACTGGTCGACACTGGAGTGTAGGAAGCTTTGATTAAGAACAGATTTTAGTGGAGCGCCACCCAACAAACAGAGAAACAAGATCATTATAGCTACAATTACAGCTATTAGAATGTGACCAATTCTTTTGATTACAGCCTTCAGATTAATAGAGATAACTGAACAGACTATTAGTCTCATTCATAGAACTATAATTGTGGACATAAATAAATGACAGCAAAGCAGTTTGTGGTTTAGGATGATTTATTGACCAATTAAATTGAACAATTAAACAAAAAGCATTTGAATGAAAATGCAAATGAGCTAAAACGTGAGCAGACTGGGATCATCATCCAAAAACCCTAAACATTTAAAATACAAAGTGTTTTAAAAGGTGCAGTGAAGTGAGAGTGAAAGGTGTATGTGGCCACCAGGTATTTGCTTCAAGAGTTCAAATGCAAAACTATAGCACTTGAGGTAACCTGAGACACATCATCAATCATTTCAGCATCATTTGGAGTAACCTAAAACAAATGTTGTCTGTCAAATCATGCTCACTGCAGTAGTGTCATCAACAACTATCCACAGGGCTCACTGCAGCTAGTATCAAGTTCAGCAGTTCAGCCTGGTCCATGCTGGGTCCAGACAGGTTCAGACTGGTCTGGACTGATATGATATGTATCAGGGTGTATACAGCAGCCTTTTAAAAATTATTATTATTATCCTTTATTTATCCCTGTAGGGAAATTATTTCTCTGCATTTGTAGTCACCATTGTAACCAGTGTAAGGACATAAACAAGCATCATATATTTGCCATGTTCAAGGGAAAATAAATAAGTGTTGAGGTGAGCCCCTGGTTCAGTGCCATGCATGAGGGGGTTTTGGGCGTCAGGCATGGCATCAAACCATGGCATGCTGCTGTCTCGACCTCCGGTCATCTTTCAGGCACCCGGGGACCCATCTCCATGATCTTATTGCTAGGCTTTGGTCAGGACCTTAGCTGGAGCATTTTACTTATAGAGGTACTCCTGATACAATGTGCATATCTCTGAGGGCCCTTGTATAATGTCTTTAAGGGGACCATAGTATAACGCTCATAATAAATCTGTGGGGTCCCTTGTATCCTGTACATAACCATGAAGGGCCCCCAATATGATGTGTATCACCTTGTATTGAGCATATTCATTAAGAGCTCTTAGAATAATGTATGTCTCTAGTGTAAAGTTTGTAGCTCTGATGAGCCCCTAGTACAAGGAAGATTGCCCTGAGGGGCCCTAATATAGTGTACATAGCATAAGAGGCCCCTACACTAAAGAAAGATTACATGTGTACCTCAGTAGACCATAAGCTCTTCTATAGTAAACTGGTTTAGTTGTAGACAGTGTCGTGGTGCATATTGTGGCTCTTGAGTCCCTGTGGAGGTGAAGTCACTGTAACTTTGCTTTAACCTTTGGGCTGTTGAGGAAATGGAGATGACATGTTTGTGTACATACTGGCCCTCTGGCTCCGAGGGCCACCTTCTGTGCCGCACCCTCTTATACACAACAAAATGACAAAGAGAAGAGAAACGGATGAAAAAATCTGAGCATTCCATCTGTGCGAATGTTAATGAGGCAGCCACTGTCACACTCTGGAGTTTGTTTATTTCAAATGCAACACTTTAGTGGGTTTGAAGCAGCAGAGGTCAGCGCGCATTGAGGGAGGGGGCAGTGTGAGGAAGGGTATCTGGGCTATTTTTTACTTTATTTTATGTAATTGTATTAGTGCAGTTGACCTCCAATGCTATAATTTCAAGTACATCTCCTTAAGTATTGTGGCAGTGTGATGTCCTTTATTATGTTAATTTCTTAAATCCTCTGAATTTGATCTTACTTATAACTATCGATTTATAGGCAAAAACTCTGCTCACGCAGCTCCAAACCTTCGTTCTGCAGCTACAGTGTATGTTAGGGACCGTCAACAAATGATCTTCACATTACTGGAGGGTGTCACTGCTACGTTGGTGGAGCAGGGGACGAAATAATTTCCCCATAAAATTCACGAAAAATTAACCAAAGCACTTTTTAAAAATCTGTTGGGCGTAGTAGTTGCCAAATAAATGTGTTTACTTACTACAGGTCATGATTCTGTGATTAATTTGTCATGATTAATTTTGATGCATGCTCATATTTTTCTACTGTTTCTGAAACTCGCGTTGTGATACTGCAATTTCCCCATTGTGGGACAAATAAAGGATTATCTTATCTTATCTTATCTTCATCCGTATATTCGATACGAACGATAGGCACGGCCATCATATTCAAATAAGTCCTCTTCAGCCATATCTCGCTCAAAACAGAAAAGTTGAGAGCGCAGTGTTATCGCAAATCAGCTGTGAATGCGTGTGTGCGCGCTGTCCACGGTAGAGTTGGGCGGTATCCAAATTTTGATACCGTTAAACCGTGTCCACATTTTCCCGGGGTATACGGTATTACCGTTGCTAAGGCTAAAAAAAAAAAACAAAAAAAAAAAACACTTGGTAGCACTACAGTGGAGTGGCCTCGCCAAATGGCAGCTTGCATCTATACCGTTCAGAAACAGAATAGCAAGCATTACATAGGCCTAATGATACTGAAAACATAACAAAACATGTACAAAATTAGTCACTTTTATTAACAAATGTTTAAAGTGCAAATACAGCAGCCAACCGACGGAACGAAATAACAAATTGTCTGTGGGCTAAAGCTAACAAACCAACAGGAATAAAAGAAAAGAAAATCTGAACAATAAATAACAAGACATAACCGAAAATGTGCATATATAACCCTGTCCTGAGAACGCAGTGGAAAATACTGCTCGTTTGTATATTTTTAAAATCTATTAACATGAATCAAATAAATTAAACGTACATCTATACAACATCCCGAACCGTTTTCGTCCGTCAGAAAAAGCTACTCCTTATTGAAAATAAAAATATTAAGCTATTGAATGCAAAACCAGCATGTTCACTTTTTCCGGCTTGAGTAGGGCACGTTGTGGACTTTGCCCGCGGTGCTGAAGACCCGTTCCGATGGAGAGCACAGGTATTTTCGGGCAACCCTCGTTCCACCAAAGAAGGGGGTCTTCATCTCCCAGAATAACAGCCTCGTGTGGAAGTTGCGTTTGTAATAAGAAACCAGAAAACTTCTCACATTTCAGACTCAAAAACGGAGAGTTGTTTTTATTAACACGCGAGAATATCAGAAAAGGCTAGAACACAAAAGCAGCGTGTCAAACGTCACGCCTTTCTTAAAGGGACCGCAACTATTATCAGAAGCAGTGACTTTATAACCAAGTGCTTAACCAAGAACTGAGCAAAACCCGCATGGCAAAGCTGTAACAACACAGTTAAGAAGGTGAATTATGCGTACATTCATGAGTGCACTACACTCACCAGAACACCAGAACACTCACCACTTCATGCACGTTTTACACACAGCCTCATTGACATTTCCCGGCTCTCCCTTGTCATTTGGCCGAAATCCGAAATGCTGCCAAATTGCAGATGTTGTGTTTTACTTTGGGACCAACTCAGCGCGGCCTGTCATGTTGTCTTCTCCGTCTCTCTTCTGAGCGGTAATGTCACGTGACGACGCAACATCCAGGAACTTCATCGAACGTCATCTCTCCGATAGTAATATTAGTTGTAAACTGTAATAGTATTAAATTAACAAACACAACCACACATACATAAGTGCTGGACAAACACTCTTTATTTACGCATTAAATTAATTATAGTTAATATTATATTAGGGCAAGATTTAATTTTTTTTAATGACGGTAATGAATCTGATACCGTTGTTATTTTTAGATACCGCAGTATACCGTTTTACCGTATTACCGCCCAACCCTAGTCCACAGTGACGTCATCTAATCGAAACCATGGATGGTATCGGATTACAGGCCATTTTTGACTCAAGCGAAAGTTTACACTGACACAATGAGCTTCTGTAATTTGAAAAGAGCTAAAGTTTTTGTTGCCCCGACCACTCACGTTACGAATATTGCTCAATTAAAAAATCTCCGGACATGCTCCAAATGACACCAAAGTGCTATGGGTGAGTTACTCATGTTGTTTTATTACCGAAATAAGGTTCAGATTGTAAAAAAAAATTCCTTTAACATGTCACTTTAACATGTCACATTCCCAGGAGCTTTGAAAACTGCAGTCATCAAGCCTCTCGTAAAGAAGATCAGTTTTGATGACACAACACTGAACAAACACAGGCCCATCTCACATGGAAAAAGTCCTTCAACAGCATCTTATAACTTGCGCCTAATGAACACCTCCAACCACTACAGCAGTGAACCCCTCTTATAAGAACACTGCCAATCATGGATCTGAGAGAGATTAGAGGACTGGGAGGGCATCTGTGGTACTGCACTAAGTTTAGACCCTATCTAGAAGACAGTTGTTTTTTGACATTGGTAATGGTGTCTCAGATCACATGGCCCTGACCTGTGGGGTGCCCCAGGGGTAAATCTTAGGACCCAATCTCTTCAATATCTACATGCTGTCTTTAGATCAGTCAATATGCAGCAAGAGGAGAAGGAACAGGTTTCATAATGATGTGTTCATTTGACGGCATTTCTGTATGTCTGTGGTCTCTGTATAAAGCCACGCATCACTGACTCAAAGGTGTGCCCACCCCATACATGCCATGTGATGTTTGCCAATGACTAGGCTCTTTTCAGTGGTTCCTTTGCATGAACAGTTGGAACCAAATCTTTTTGTTTCTAATTTTTCTTTGTTTGTTTGTTTGTTTGTTTGTTTGTTTGTTTGTTTTTTCAGATTAACCCTTAACCAACACAAGAGTCAGCACAGAAGCAGGCAACATGAGTGAGAGCTTTTTGCACAACAAAAGATGCTTTGGCATGACAATAACTTTAAAAAATATTAATATTGTGGTGACAAGTTTTATTTATTTTATGCATAATTTCAATCACTCAGTTCAGTTTGAACCATTTAAACAGATCTGAGTCTTGATCATTTCTCTCTGTGATTCATTTGTTAGTGTTAATTTGTTATTAATTAGCGTAATGACGGCTGTTGCACACACGTATGACACTGCTGGTGTAAATTGTTTGACTGGTTAAAATGGTAAGCGGTACCTGCAATAAGCTGCTTGTGTGCTGCTGCGCTTACGCTTACACTTTGGTGTAAATTGGGGGGTCAGGCTAAAACCACACAGGAGGCTGTTGTGGCAATGTAGCTTGAAGGCGGGCTCTGCCACAGGAACTCCATTTTTAATGGTTGTTTATGTCAGCTGTCAATCAATACAAGCACCTCACTCACGTCACTCACCTCCAGGGCTGGACAGGGCTGGACAAAAAAACGGCCCTGGCATTTTTGGCTCAGAACGGCTCCTCATAATTAGCGTAGCACAACGGACTAATTTATGTTTGTGTTCCCCAAAGTAATGTACAGTGGTACTCACCTTACGAAAGACCCAACAAACGAAAATTTCAAGTTACGAAACTCCTTCACGTTAAATTTTGGTCTCTAGATACGAAAGAAAATTCAAGTTACGAAACGCGAAATCTCAAAAATTCAAATAATGCGCACTCAGCCACACACATTATACACTTTTCTCAGACTGGATTTAAACTTTTCTCACATTTGTCTCTCGTTTAAACATTCAAACTTTCATAGATTTTCAACAAAATGTATTAATAGTGAAGCGTGGGGGAAAGGGGGAGGGCGGTGTGTGTGCAAACGGACACGTGTGTGATAGCGCAGCATGACCCGGCGCGGGGCACGAGCACGAGACCCGTGCTCAAACCGTGCCAGGTCTAAACCAGGTCTAAACCAGGTCTGAACCAGGTCTAAACCAGGATTAGACCACCACGGCTCTTGCATGCATTTGTTCATGCGCTCAGACTGCGTGCAGTCCCGAGGGGAGTCCTCGCTGCTCGCCTCAGCTGTGACTCGAAACGAAACCAGGAAATAGACCCGCACGCAGCGCTTTAATCCACCTGGTTTATTTCAGGTTTAGTTCTGGTCCAGTCCTGGTTTAGTCCAGGTCTAGACCTGGTCCAGTCCAGGTTTAGACCTTGGTCTAGACTATAAAATTAAAAAAAAAAATTGGAACGAATCAGGCCTTTTCCCATTGAAATAGCGACTCAACTTACGAAAAATTCACGTTACGAAACCACTTCTGGAAAGAATTAATTTCGTAAGGTGATGTACCACTGTATTTTACTATTGTTATGTCTTGGCCGAGGAAACACCTTCTTCACTACAGGGTTTGTAGCAGCTTGCTTTGCGTGGTGATTTAAAAATTCTTACATTCTAGCAGGCTCTGGATGGGGAAAAGTAGTGAACTCTCTCTTCTCTCTCCTCAACAGCTTGGCTTGAGTAGACAGGAAGAGGGACAGATTATTAAGTGATAAATAGAAAACCTAAAAACCTAAATTAAAAATAAAAATATTGGGAACTACCTGGAAAAACAGTGGAACTATCTAAACCATCAAAACATGTAGTATCTTTAGGTTACATTTTTATTTTTTGATAAAAATCAGATAAATCTCATACTAAGGCAGCACGAGACAAGGCAAGGCAAGATGGCTGACCGGAAGTAACAATACTCTCACTTAATGTAGCTTAAATCGCTAGCTAGCTGCCCACTAGCTAGTTAAATACGTTTCCAATCCATTTACTGTATGCTGAAGTGGGCTAATATGAGGGAAACAATAAATGATTAAATTATTTAGGGTGACCTTGTTGTAACCATGAACATGGATTGTTGTTAATATGAATTATGTTCTTAGTAGAGGCAAATAATCACTAGAGCTTGTACACCACTTATTCATGCCGTTTTTGCGACCACACCCCCAGGCGAAATTCGCCTTGCACTTGGATTTCGCCCTGCGGAAACAAAGCGTTTTTCTCATTGAATCTACATTCACGTAGGTCACCTATTTTGGCTTCAAAACAGCAAACTTTGTCGAAAATTCGCCATTTTCTATCCATGCGGCATGCCTGTCCATCACCTAAAAGTCCCAGTATTATCTTAACATTACTACCTGCTTACCTGCTCTCTGGCGGCTCCTCTCCCTGTCCACCTTCAGCCTGGGCTGCAGACAGTAGTCAAGTTGTAAAATGAAACCAGGGGGGATGGTGAAATTTTTCACCAACGGGGGGGAGGCATTAAGCTAAGTCCTCCCCCATCACTGACATCACTGTGGTGTTTCAGGGCAGGGCAGAATTAGAAGGTACTTTGATAAAATGGAAATGCTTTTATAACAAAAAGTCCATATAATCATTCAATAATTCAATAATACACAGGATATATGTTATCACACATGTGTACACACACACACACACACCTTAGTCCTGGTTTAGTCTTGGTTTAGTCCTGGTTTAGTCCCGTTTTAGTCCTGGCTTAGTCCTGGTTTAGTCCTGGTTTAGTCCTGGTTTAGTCCCGTTTTAGTCCTGGCTTAGTCCTGGTTTAGTCCTGGTTTAGTCCCGGTTTAGTCCTGGCTTAGTCCTGGTTTAGTCCTGGTTTAGACCTGGTTTAGACCTGGTTTAGACCGGTTTTAGTCCTGGCTTAGTCTTGGTTTGGACCTGGTTTAGTTTTGGTTTAGTCCCGGTTTAGTCCTGGTTTAGACCTGGTTTAGATCTGGTTTAGTCTTGGCTTAGTCCTGGTTTAGACCTGGTTTAGTCCTGGTTTAGACCTGGTTTAGTCTTGGTTTAGTCCTGGTTTAAACCTGGTTTAGTCTTGGTTTAGTCCTGGTTTAGTCTTGGTTTAGTCCTGGTTTAGACGTGGTTTAGTCTTGGTTTAGTCCTGGTTTAGTGCCAAAATAGATGCAGAAATAATCTGATAATATGACTCACCCATAAGAATGCGGTCAGCTCCATTCTAACAGTTTGCCGTGTTGTCTTTAATAATCCGGAGCTCCGGAGAAAAGGACATATCCCGAACGTATCCCGTGTCCCGAGGCGAGAGTTCCTTCTTACGTAGCATTAACGTAGCAAGTTAAGGAATCTTCTTCTCTTAGAAATGCCGCGTAAATATCAGGCTCACAGCTGATCGGCGAACAGGCGCAAACACAACAGTGGCAATCGTCATGATTGGCGGGAGCGCGTATCGGTGCGTAATTATGCTGCAACATGATTGGAAGCTGGAGCGCACTGGCCATTTTGACTTAAAAACGGCGAAATTCGCCAAAAGTTTAGGGATTTTCATGCCTGATTGATAAAATGCCATAAGGGATGGAAGAAGGGATGCCCGTTTTAGAAGAGGGATGATTTTGACTATTTTTTCCCACAGGGGGGATGCCATCCCCCCCCCCCCATCCCCCCTCAACTCAAGTACTGGCTGTAGAGGACGTGGAGGCTCCAGCAGCTCCTCCAGAGTGAGGCTTTTTAATATTTTTGCCCGCTAATTCTCCGCACCTCCTTTCTTGCACGTTTCCATGTTTCCCCGCTCATTCGCTCAACAGTATGATTATGAAACTGGCGGGGATCGGCGCAGAGAAAGGGGTGGGACCGCTCTCTATATCCTGATTGGTTTAGTCCACTGTCTATATTGAAGATGGATCAATGGGCCGCCTCCTTTAAATTATGGGCCGATGACCGGGCTCTAAGTTAAAAAAAAAAAAAAAACAGCACCGGTACCGGCCCCCGAGGACTGTTGGCCCACCGGGAAAATGCCCAGTATGCCAGATGGCCAGTCCAGGCCTGCTCACCTCTGACCTCTCACACTCACCTTATGAATAACTTAGAGATCAGACAGCAAGTCTGAGTGAGCTCAAGCTCGCACACAGATCAGGAAGTGCTGGTAGTCACCGTGCAGTATACAGACCCCCCCAGGATTTCACGGGCATTTTTTGTGATTGTTGCGGGCTAAAATGCCTGAATTTGTGGGAGCTTTTCCAAACTGTTGCGATGAAAGTTGTGGTGCTTTTAAGGTTTTTGTTGCAATTTTGTTGCGG
This sequence comes from Paratrypauchen microcephalus, assembly GCA_036785185.1. Taxonomy (NCBI): domain Eukaryota; kingdom Metazoa; phylum Chordata; class Actinopteri; order Gobiiformes; family Gobiidae; genus Paratrypauchen; species Paratrypauchen microcephalus. The sequence goes on along the minus strand of JAVJIX010000247.1, from coordinate 276,770 downwards.
GAGGAAGTGAAAGTTGCGATAAGTAGTTGCGATTTTCGCTTTTTGTAATTAAAATTGAGTCATATTTTGAATACTGAGTTATTACTGACAAAGAATAATACAAAGACACAGAGATCACAGATATGGTCCTAAAACAACCTTACCAATATCGAAAATAAATTACTACTAGGAGGGGAACTGTTTCGCGCGGTCTTTTTCTGTTATTTTTGTGGGCAAATGGCGCCGCAGACATGTTTCTTTGCCATTAGAAGCCGTGTCTCAAGTCCCAGAGCGCGCGGCTCGGAGCGTGGCCCGAAGGGCATGTGCGTCACACATTTCGACAGAACACCAGTCCCACTTCTTTTTTGTCCCATGCGCAGTTAACACGCGGTCCGAAGACCGCAGTCGTTAAGCGGTCCGCGGACTGCAGTCGGGGCTGAGCAAGTGTGCACCTCCTTGACTGCAGTCTGAGCCCCCTTCAGACCGCACTCCGAGCTGTGCGCTCTGGGAACTGGGACACGGCCGCAGATTCGTTTTGTCACACGGAAGTAAAGCAGAATGTTGCGGCTTCCAAACTCAAACTTTTAGCCGCCGAGAATATGAGGTTGGGTCCTATGGCTTGCAGATTTGTGACGCGCAAAGAGGAGGCTATGGTGACAGATACGCTGAGATCCAGATATGCGTTTTGTGCATTTATTACAAAAAGAGCGCACACAGTTATGACAGCGCAGCAGGATGAAATGGAACTCATGAAAACCAGCAGGATGAACAGATTAACGTGAAAGATGAATGAATGGTCTGCGGTCAACAAAAAATACGGCTACACCCCAACCCTGACTCTCTCCTCTGTGTGACAGGTGAGCGCGCGCTTTTACACGCACACACTTCCGTACGTGCACACACCCACACTCACGAGAACCACCGCCTCTGCCGCACACACACACACAAATGCACCGTGCACCTCATCTCAGTTATGTCTCCTACACAGAAGGATGTTGTTCGGCGTTCAATACGTCGCCGATAATTGGTCAAAATTAGTAAAAATTGCGGAAAAGTTGCGGTGATTGATCAAAATTGCAACACCGCCCTGAATTTGCGGGGATTGGCTGAAGTTGCGTTGAAGTTACAAATCGCAACATTGCGAATTCCTGGAGGGCCTGAGTATAAGGACATAAACAAGCATCATATGTTTGCTATGTTCAAGGGAAAATAACACTATAATAATAGTGCTGAGGTGAGCCCCTGGTTCAATGCCATGCATGAGGGGGTTTTGTGCGTCATGCATGGCATCAAACAGTGGCATGCTGCTGTCTTGACATCTGCCCTGGGAGGTGGATCAGCAGCTGTTGTCTCTACACAGTTGCCTTGAATATCATAACAATTGAGTTTGGGTCAGTACCATGCTAATGCAGTGTGCCAGTACATGTACTGATAGAAAGGCGCACCTGCCCTGGTCCCTATGCTAAAGGAGCTATGGAAGGAAGCATGTCTCATGCTTTTGCTCCTCCACTTCACTGCTAAACTGATGGCCCTTGTTATGGCTGACAATGACGCACACCAGTTTAAGTGAAGCTGTTTGGATTGAGCCTTTGTCAAAGCTCCATTAGGCTCTTCTCTGGAGATTAGATCTCTATCAAACAGCAGAAGTCTGAAGGCCTTTTTATACATAATACATGATTATGATAAACAAATATGTCCTTTGTGAGCAGGTAAAAGTACAGTTTAATTTTGTGCTCTTCAGATGGAATGAAGAATTTAATCAATGTGCTTAAAATTAGTGTTGACAGACACTATTTACAGAGAGCATGCCTCTCTGTTTTTCCTATTTGAATAAAGATTAACAATAACTATAACAGGAAAGGTTGGTGACCTAGTACAGTTTCTCACCACACATGCAGCTTTGCTGCTCCCTGCAGGAGCTCTTCAGTGGTACATGCAAAACTTCTTATTCAGTTTTGCATTAATATAGGTTTAATGCAAAATGTATCAATCAAACAAGATCAATGCACAAGATACAAAAGATCCATCCATCCATCCATCTTTTTCTGCTTTTTCCATTTCTGGGTCGCAGGGGCAGCAGTCCAAGCAGATCAGCTGCCCAGAACACAATGCACCAGCCCTCATGAATCTTCCCGCACGGCTCATAACTGGCCTTGATGCACTTATGTCTACCAGTGTCCACAGAGGTGGGGTTAAGTGTCTTGCTCAAGGACACAACAGCAGCACTCATCTGTGGGAACTGGGATCACACGCGGTCAACCAACCACATGCTCTACCAACTGAGCTACTGCCGCCAAAAGATCAAAAGGCAAGAAATAAATGTGAAGCCACAATACTAAGCTCAGAGCCTGAACACATTTACTCTGCATTTACTCATGTCAGAGGCTGAAAAGTGGTCAGCATGTTTATGCCTAAAACATAAAGTCATATTGCGTGAAAAGTCCCTCAGTCGTCCAGGTAGAATCCATGATAACAGGAGAAGTTCAATTTGTCAACTGGACAAAGTTTGTTTGGTTGAAAACGTTTCGCCGCTCATCCGAGAGGCTTCGTCAGCTCTAAGCCATTAGAGCTGACGAAGCCTCTTAAAGTCATATTAGCAGTCTACACATTGTGGTAAAAGGAGAAATTCAATTTGTCAACTGGACAAAGTTTATTTGGTCGAAAATGTTTCGCAGCTCATCCGAGTTGCTTCGTCAGTTCTGAACTGACTCGGATGAGCGTCAAATGAGGGTTTCCTCTAGGCACTCCGGTTTTCCCCATCAACCCAAAAACATGCTCCATAGGTAAAAAATCCTACAGATGAGGTTCTGACCAAGCCTAGCAATAAGATCATGGAGATGGGTCCCCCCGGGTGCATTCATGTGCTGCCCACTGCTCCTGAAGGATGGGTGAAACAATTTCCATACACTAAAAAAAAAAGAAAAAAAAAAAGAAAAAAAAAGTAATTTAAATATCTGAGCCTTGTGCATGATATGCCAGCAGATGGCGCCAGAGCCTTTCATAGGCCGGTTAGTCAGTCATGTAAATCTGGGACCTGAATTTTTCCAGACTGAAAAAAAAATAAAATAAAATAAAAAGTCAAGGGATAGGCAGAGACTAGGTCCAAGAAATAAGGCATGGGAATAGTCGAATAGTGCCCCCGTATTTCTTTTGGTATGGGGCATTTTCATACAAGATTCAAGCTGAAGACTTATTGTATTACCATGGAGGAGGTGCTGATGCCATAGACGGAGAGTAAATGCTTATACTGTGTGGGAGTGTCCTAAACCTCTTTATGAGAGTCTAACAATTTAAACTTTAAACATGAACAATGCTCAGACCCATTACTATGAAAGAACACACATCAGCTCACAAGAACACATTTATTCACATCATTACTAACAAAACTGTACATTCATATCACTATTAATGAACAACACTATGACATATGTACAATCATTACAAATGTGTGTAGAATGGGTAGTCTGTGTGCATAGTTGGGCTTCACCATATGTGAGACATGAAAAAGCTCATATCAAGGTTTTGTATTACGATAAAAATCTTATAGGCTACTCTTTTGACACAATGAGTTCACTTCAGTTTAAACAGAAATGCAATTGTTTAAATTTACCAGTGAAAAGTATCATATGTTAGAGAGACTACCCAGACCAAATCAGGGCTAGAGTGGAACCAAATAAGGAAAATCATGAATCAAATCTGACTTTTTCACAATTTACTTTTTAAAAACAGTACATTTCTTTCAGAAGACGACTTCTGTGTTGCTGTGATTTGTGTCGATATTATTTACCGAGAGAATTTACGTCTGTACTATTAATTGGCGCTTACATCCCTCCCTTGGCGGACAAAGAGGGAGCCCGGGACAGAATATACACAGTGGTCACTGCTCTGCAGTCAAAGTATCCTGAAGCATTACTACTGATTTCTGGAGACTTTAATCATGTTACATTGGACAGTGTTTTACCCACATTTCAACACTATGTGGATTGTAAGACTCGGGACAGCAAAACTCTGGACTTACTGTATGCTAATTCCACAGAGGCATACAGTGCCACTGCTCTGCCCCCACTGGGACAATCTGATCACAATCTGGTCCTGTTAACACCTCAGTATGTCCCTGCAGTGAAGAGGCAGCCTGTCACCACTCAAACTGGGAGGAGGTGGAGTGTCGATGCCATCAATGCCCTCCAGGACTGCTTTGAGACCACGGACTGGAATGTGCTCTGCTCACCCCATGGGGAAAACATTGACAGCATGACGGACTGTATAACAGATTACATTAACTTCTGTGAGGATACGGGCGTCCCCACATGCATCGTTTGCTGTTACCCCAACAACAAGCCCTGGATCACCAGCAAGCTGAAGGCTCTACTCAATAAGAAGAAGCGGGCCTTCAACTCTGGTGATAAGGACGAGTTGAGTTGAGGAGGTACAGCAACAGCTAAAAGTCCAACTGAGGCAGGGGCGGGAGGCATATGGGAGGGAGTTGGAGGCTAAACTCAAACAAAATAATACTAGAGAGGTCTGGAGGGAAATGAAAGCTATTTCTGGTCTCTCCAGACCCAGCAGGACAATAGCCCAGACAGGTCAAACTTACTTAACTTACATTTTAGGCCCTGTCCCCACGACAACGTTTTTTGGAGGAAACGGAGAAGTTTGTGTGCGTTTGCGCCTGTCGTCCAGACGGCGCCGGCGTTTTTGGGGGTGAGAACGGTGTTTTTCAAAAACGGGTTCCAGAGTGGAGAAGTCGGAAAACGCCGGGGGTTGTGTTGCCGTGTGGGCGGCGAAAAACGCGACAATTGGGAAAATGATGACGTAGCGCTGCCGTAATCATCACGTGACTGGTGACCAGAAGGTAACCCTGCGCCTTCCGCAGGTAACGACCAGATAACAACAGCCATCGCGGACAATGGACTTGAGTATATTTTACAGACATTTGGAAGTTTATTTGCACTGCTGCATCAAACTCTGTTTATGTGTAACTTTCTGTAGGTGAAACAATATTTCCATGGAAACAAGCAGAAAGCCCTCCCCTAGGCCAAGACAATCAAGTTTGTAGGGCCTTTTATGGTAAGGACACATATTTTCATAATAAAAACACCATCTATTTGCTGTCCACTGCTCGAGTCTGTAACCTTCCCATAGAATATCAGGACTGGAATAGGGGCATCCAAGAGTCTATGGGATTGGAACAAGACATCCGTAATCCTATATATGGCTTTCTGGAATGAAACTAAAGGTTAATCCGGAGTGTGGTAGAAAAACTGAAAAAAAAAAAAAAAAAATGGAGACATTTTCAGCAGAATCAATATGGCAGCCCCCAGTGGAAGCAGGTGAGTTTGACTTTCCCACTTGTCAATAATTCCTCCATGGAGAGGAAAATGAAGGGCAAATCTATATCAGTTTAGTAAAATATATGTTTTAGAACATGTAGTAGTAGTTGGTAATTTTCAAAGAAAAAGAAACAAACCAGGAGGTATTTTATCAACTTGTATGCATGCAACAGTATGCATGTATAGTAATAATATGTATAGTAATATAGTAATAATCTTTCACACCACACATACAGTAATGAAGCAGCTCAATGTCCTGATGACAAGACCTCCCTTGTGAACTTTCGCTTAGATGTAGCCCTTTCACTCATGAAGTATCAGGTTGCTGGAGAACTAGTACCCCCCCCCCCCAAGCCCATGTCCCCACTTACAGCATGAGTCAGAGCTCAGGATGTACCCCGTGGTGTAAGGCATGATAATGTTGGGCATCTCCGTGCGAAATGCAAGGTCTTTCTCTGCTGCGGTGGGACCTCTAACTGCTACTATGACTTTCATAAGCCTTAGATAGGAATTAGATAGGTGGAGCCTACTGTTGACCAGGGTAGATGTAGATAGATAGATTAAGCCTTTATTGGTCTCACACACATGTCTTGCTTGTGAGGCAGACAAGAAGTCTTTGTTACGGATTTTGTTCTCTTCAAGTCCAGTCCTTCAAGTTCTCTTCAAGTTCAGGATCAGTCATTAGGCCTTGTCATATTAGTGCAATCTCTATCTGTTTGGATTGGCTAAACACTGCTGAAAGTTGGCAAAATTGTTGGTAAAGTTCACAGAATGTCAGTGTTACTTCAGGGAACAATAAATCATTTGCATTTTTTGACATCTCCTTTTGTCTTCATTTCCTTCCATTTGTGCATTAGCTGCATGGTGGCAACATATGTGACACCCCTAAAACCCCCCAATTTAGGACCTTTATTTGAAAAAGCAGTATGGGGTATGTCTAATAATGTAAAAATACATGTCTAATTGTAATTTGGCAGCTCTGGTACTTGTAGAAGAGCTTTTTCTAGATGGTGAAGTGAAACAGGGGTGGACTTCTGAGTTGATGAGAAATACATTTTATTATTAGCAGCAGAGAGTGTACAGTGGTCTCATTTTGTCACAGTGATGCTTTTATGTACTCTTTGATGGAAAATACTACATACTTACATTACTCATATTTAGGTTATCAAAAGTATCAAAAATCAAATACTAATCAATCCTAAAACTAGTATCAAAATTATTATTTAACTACTATTATTTGAGTAGGTATCAACACCAAAAACTCACATTTACAGAACAGAAATTAACCTTTCCTGAATAAGGATTACACAAATATATGGCCACATGGTAATATAAAGAAAGCACTGTGATTCATTGTTGAAATTCACTTTCCATTGTGTAAAGAAACTGTTTTATTATCATTGTGGAATTGGAATATTATTATTATAATATCATTATTAAGTATCATGTATTATTAAGTATCATGTACTGTATATTCCTTAGTATCGAAATCAAGGTTGAAATATAAGTATCAATACAACACTAATTCATTTACAAAAAAAGTAGATACCGCAGCTTTAAATCATGCTTAAGTACAAATGCTTGTGCTTGGACTAGTGACACAGTTCCCTCTTGTGAAACAGTCCAGCATGCTGCCCACAGTGTGAGCTAGGGCCACAGTGGAAGCAGCAGCCCCAACAGAGCGGCGTTCACGAGAAGCCTCCAGCCATATGAACCTGTCACCGCCCCACTCAGCAGGTACTCCACCCGGGACCACGAGCCGTTGTTGGGGAGCGGCTCCACTCCCAGAGTCCGACACATGACGTTGTACACATCCACAGAGCGTATGGGGGCTGCACGCACATTCACTTTGAAATCTACGCACATCCAAAGAGTACAGTGAAAGAAAGGGCCACACATGTTAAAGGTCCCATTATTGTAAGCTCCTGTGTGCTTTAAATGGCTGCAATGAGATGTGCTGTCACTAAAACAAAGGACATTGTAACATGTGCATTGTTTTCAATTTGATGATGGACCCAGAAGTGACATCACACTTAGTCACGATTATCATGGATGACTGGAATGTTCCATGATCTCGGAATTTCTAACCAACATGGCTGCTCCCTGCATTTGGATAGCTTTATATCCGACAGTTCAAATATTGATTGTACTTGTGTTATGGCAAACTGAGAAATTCAATTTGTCAACAAAAAAGTTTATTTGTTCGAATATGTTTTGCAGCTCATCCAAGCTGCTTCTTCAGTTCTGGTCAGACGCTGGTGGACACCGCCTATATCTGCCTGAAGGGAGGAGCTAACTACAATGAAATTGAGACTGCCAATTGAGACTAACAGTTTCTGTTAGTTAGGTGGGCCTATTAGAAATACAGTGGGAGTGGAGTGTGGGGTCTTGTTAGCAGAACCATTCAGGGCCATAATGGGTGTTTTCACACCTCTGGACCTGACCTGGCTAGCCCTATTGTTTTCTTTGTTTTGATTTAGGTTTGAGTACACCGGTGTACATGAGTTAACGTCAACAAAAGCAGAAATTCCCTCTCAAAAGTTGCTTTATGAACTGTTAATGTAGTAACAATGTCCACATAAAGTCACTTAATTGGTTCTACATATCGGCTGATTTGAGCAGTCCCCTAGTATTTGTTACTTTATAGAATTTCCGAGATCAGAGTTCCGACCTCGGAGACAACTGGAATGCATTAGAACTACTGCTGTATATGCTCTAAAGTACACAGTACAGATTACTACTGCTGTAGTACTTCACCCCTATCAGTGCTGTTTCTGCTCTCAAGTGCAATAGTAGAGAGAGTACTACTGCTGCACCTGCGCTAAAGTACACATTAGAGAGAGTACTACTGCTGCACCTGCGCTAAAGTACACATTAGAGAGAGTACTACTGCTGCACCTGCGCTAAAGTACACATTAGAGAGAGTACTACTGCTGCACCTGCGCTAAAGTACACATTAGCGAGAGTACTGCTGTATCTACTCTAAAGTACACGTTAGAGAGTATTAGTGCTGTATCTGCTCTAAAGTACACGTTAGAGAGTATTAGTGCTGTATCTGCTGTAAAGTACACATTAGAGACGACTTACCAGGCCCCGCTGCCAGGAAGAAGCCCCTCATGTCCAGGAACTCATTGTCATATCCATGCCAGCCGTTCTGCCAGCCATGCGCAGGCCCCGAGCTTTCATTCTTCCAGTACGGCAGCATACTCTTGTTCTACCACACAGTCACTCATGTGTCTCTGTCCCCATCCCCTTTTCACACACTACGTTTATATGCACACCATGAAAACCAGACAACAGCAGTTACCTGGATGATGAACCAGCCCGGCTCGGCCACCAGCGTCAGAGGGGACACAAACCTGCCCCTGCTGTAGTGGAATCGCTCTGGAATATCTGACTTACTGTACACCCGCATGTTAGGGACTGTCCCCAGAGCAGCACGCACCTGAGGACAGCAAGGGACAGAGGATGTGAGGACATGTAGCAGAGGACATAAGGGCACCGCAAACTATATCTTGATCAAGGAATAAACTCGATACTCAAGAGTGATTCTCTTGATTCACAAAAATAACTTTAGCAACTTTCAGGGATGAAAGTGGCCAATCATGAAAAAAGCGGAAAGTCACGCCCCCCCCCTTGTAGTAGTACATATTGGATTTGTTTTTGCTTTGCACTTCGTCTAATCAGACCGCACTGAGGAGGAGCTTATGCGCGCTAAAAGGCGCAGGTGAAAAAGCAAGGAGCGACGCGTTAAGTGAGGCACGGGCAGGTAGGATGAGGTATAGGATGTTTTAAAAAGTTTAACCTGTGTACACGCAATGGTACAGGCTGTTGCAAGAGCTGCGCTCACTCGGTCAGCTCCAGACACAGGCTCGCGCGGCCCGCAGTTTAATACGAAGTTTAATACGAGACATGTACTTTTGTTCTGAATACTTGACAATTCTGTTTTTCAAGGGACCGTTGGCGACCCTAAACACAACTATACATATATATATACACCCAAAATCTTTCTCAACAAATTTGCACAGATGTAAAAAAAATAAATAAATAAATAAAAAATACCCCGCGGCTGAAAAAAAGCGGAGATCCACTAAAAAACTGAACTCTTTCATCCCTGAACTTTTCTAGAGAAGTAAGGAAGTGGTTCATTGAAAACCAGAGATGCACGCATTGAAAGATTTTAAATTGATACTATAAATGCTATAATTGATATTGCAAAACTACACAATTATGTTTATTATAGTGAAGTTTTAAAAAAGAAAAAATACATGAATTGGTCTCTATTTATTGTACAAACATTATATTGCTGAGCTATAACTGTTAATTTTTAGCATGATGAATTTCAAATGTAAATGTCCATGTCAAAAGGAGAAATTAAATTTGTCAACTGGACAAAAGTTTATTTGGTTGAATACGTTTCGCAGCTCATCCAAGCTGCTTCTTCAGTTCTGGTCAGACGCTGGTGGACACTGCCTTAAATCTGCCTGAAGGGAGGAGCTAACTACAATGAAATTACTCTGAGACTACCACACCTATTTGTTTACAGTTTCTGTTAGTTAGATGGGCCTATTAAATATGCAGTGGGAGTGGAGTGTGGGGTCTTGTTAGCAGGACCATTCAGGGCCATAATGGGTGTTTTCACACCTCTGGACCTGACCTGGTTAGCCCTAGTGTTTTCTTTGTTTGTTTTGATTTAGGTTTGAGGATAGCTATAGTATCTGATTTTTTTAAATTTTTGACAAACCTAATAAGAACAGGACATGGGGACAGAGCAGTGGACATGAGGACAGTGCTGACCTGTTCCTGTTTGTCGCTCTTGGGCCAGAGGCTGACCACAGGGCCGCGGTCCATGATCTTGATGATGTCCGTCATGCTGACATACTTGTCCAGCTCAATGACTTTGTCCCTCCATTGGATCCTGGTCATGCCATGGTCAGAGAACATCACTACGTTTAGCTTGTCCTTCAGGCCCTTCTCCTGAGAACAGAGGATAGGACAGGGGACAGGTCAGAGGACAGGACAGAGGACACAGGACATAGGACATGGGACATGTCAGAGGACAGAACAGAGGACAGGGGACAGGACAGAGAACAGGAAAGAGGACAGGTCAGGGGACAAGACAGAGGACAGGTCAGGTCAAAGGACATAGGACAGGTCAGAGGATAGGACAGAGGACAGGTCAGAGGACAGGACAGAGGACAGGTCAAAGGACATAGAACAGGTCAGAGGACAGGACATAGGACAGGTCAGAGGATAGGACAGAGGACAGGTCAGAGGACAGGACAGAGGACAGGTCAAAGGACATAGAACAGGTCAGAGGACAGGACATAGGACAGGTCAGAGGATAGGACAGAGGACAGGTCAGGGGACAAGACAGAGGACAGGTCAGGTCAAAGGACATAGGACAGGTCAGAGGATAGGACAGAGGACAGGTCAGAGGATAGGACAGATGACAGGTCAGAGGACAGGACAGAGGACACAGGACATAGGACATGGGACATGTCAGAGGACAGAACAGAGGACAGGGGACAGGACAGAGAACAGGAAAGAGGACAGGTCAGGGGACAAGACAGAGGACAGGTCAGGTCAAAGGACATAGGACAGGTCAGAGGATAGGACAGAGGACAGGTCAGAGGACAGGACAGAGGACAGGACATAGGACTGGTCAGAGGATAGGACAGAGGACAGGACATAGGACTGGTCAGAGGATAGGACAGAGGACAGGTCAGAGGACAGGACAGAGGACAGGTCAGAGGACAGGACATAGGACAGGTCAGAGGACAGGACATAGGACTGGTCAGAGGATAGGACAGAGGACAGGTCAGAGGACAGGTCAGAGGACAGGACAGAGGACAGGACAGAGGACAGGTCAGAGGACAGGACAGAGGACAGGACAGAGGACAGGTCAGAGGACAGGACAGAGGACAGGTCAGAGGACAGGACATAGGACAGGTCAGAGGATAGGACAGAGGACAGGTCAGAGAACAATGGTCAAGACATTGTGACTGACTGTGATGCTGCGGCTGAGTGCCTGCATGGCAGTGTCCAGCTCCTGCAGGGCGCTCCTGACCTCAGGGGAGTCGGGCCCAAAGTGATGACCCTCCACGTCCATCTTCTCATAGTACACAGCCCCCATGTGAGCCTTCCCCGACCTGAGCACAGGGAGACAGGAGAGAACAGGGACAGGAAACGGCACTGACGGAGGGCAGAAGGAAACAGGGGACAGAGAGACAGAGGAGAGACATAGCAGAGACAGGGGACAGGGGGGAGCAGACAAGGACAGGGGAGACAGGGCAGAGAAAGGAGGGACAGGGGGAGACAGCTCAGAATACAGTGGTGTTGTACCTGATGGCGTTTAGAGCACCCTCTATGGCATTGGTCAGGTTGTGGATGGACGGGCTGGAGATGTACTCCTCACACATGGCCGGCCTCACTCCCAGGATCTCCACCTCACAGCCTGAGCAAACACACGAACACAAGAACACTGCTTTTGGGACTAGGATTGTCAAAAGTATTTAAAAAAATCTGACAGATACTGAAAAATATGTCAAGTAATAAAGCTTCTTAGGTGCACCACACGTGCATACCAAAACAATGAATTCATATATTTGTTTGAATACTGTTTTAATGAAGTCACACGTTGAGCTGAACACTGTTTTAATGCTTAAACACTGAAATCATATATCTGTTATAATAGTGCCTTTAAGGCAGTGCTTCTCAATTATTTTCTGCGACGCCCCCCCTAAGAAGAAGAAAACATTTTATGCCCCCTCCCTGTGCGCGACAATAAATAGTATTATTTGTCTACAAAAATGTTATTAGTACACAAGAAACTTCCAACAAAGACTGCACTCTGCACTGACTTTTTGCACTGAGGACTCAAATATTGACGTGTTTTTAACGCAGCTTTATGCACATTTGTTTACATTTTACAGAAACAAAACATAAAACTACACTGCATAAACTAAAAGCGCTTAAAAAAAAAAGCTCTCTCCTTGTGCCGCTGATGCGTCAGCTTCTGTCGGACAAAAGAACACGACTCAGTGGAATATACGTGTTTTTTCTGTGACAGAGGATGTTCTGCTGATGGTGAGTCTGTTCTGTGCGTATATCGCGTATTTAAGGTTGCCGACCCCTGCCCCAGAGCGACAACGAGAGCGCCACTGCCAACTACTGTTGTTGATGTGCAATTACACTTAGTTCTAGTACAGTACGGCAAAAAAGCATGTCTCCCAGGGTCACACGCGCCCCCCCTGGCATCACACCGCGCCCCCCCAGGGGGGCCCGCCCCACTATTTGAGAAGCACTGCTTTAAGGCAATATTGTGTGTTCTGAATAACGGCAGGCAGTTGTGTACTTTGCAGGAATTCCTTTACAAAGATAAAGCAGTCGGAGATGTCTCAGTTTGGAGTTATCTGTGGAAAAACAGACCAGTATGAACTTTCATCTACTTACAGAGAGAACCCCAGCTTGGGTCCTGACCAAGCCTAAACAACAAAATCATGGGGATGGTCCCTGGGTCAAATGCAGAAAACGATTTCTCCTGTGTGAGATTTAAAAGAGTCAATTTTCTAATCTTCTAATCCTTAATCACTGTAAGGCGCTTTGTGTTACATTTTTTGTATGAAAAGCGCTTTATAAATAATGTTTGATTGATTGATTGATTGAGGTGAAAGATGCTTGAAGGAGGATCCAAGGCGTGAACCTGCTCAACATGTTATTTGCATATTCATATTGTTGTTTTTTATCTCTGGGTTTAGGGAGAGGCAGGCAGTCAGACCACCTGGCTTAAGCCCTGCAACGCTGTATCGTAAAGGGAATAAACTCTTGTGATTTTAACTGATCGATTCCAGTCATCATTTAAATAGTACACACCTAACAATACTCAAATTAGTATCAAACTAGATCCTCATTTGAACAAGTATCAATACTAAAAAAGTCACATAACAGGACAGAGTAGGACGTTACCTGAACAGCTTTAGAATGATCCTGAGCTGTATCAGAACAAGTATAAGAGCACATAGACACCTACGGACCCATGAACCTACCTGGACCACTGAGGGAGAACACAGATACAAGGCCAGATTGTAAAATAAAAGAAAGCACTACCATATAATGTTGAAACTCATTCTTTTGCCATTGTATTGTGGTATCGTAATCAGTAATGAGTATCAAGTCTATTTCTTAGTATCAAAATTGAGTTTGAAATTGTACTATTGTGACAACACTAATTGGGACGACTGAATTCTGTGAACTGGACAGTTTTTAGAGTGAAGACAACCACCCGTGTGTGTGTGTGCATGTGTGCGTGCGTGCGTGCGTGTGTGTGTGCGTGTGTGTGTACTGACCAGGCCAATAGTACATGTAGACCCTCTGGCCGCTCTTCTGCGCCGTCACCCACAGCGGCTCAGCTCCGTCCCACCACAGAGGCAGCCTGCTGTCCGCATTGGTCCCGATCAGGAACTCCTTCCCTGAGTCTTCGTCCCACATGTAGTTCCCCGTCATGTGGTGTGCGTCGCAGTGTCGGCCTAAAAACACGTGTACAGAGGAAACATTTCATCGACACAACATGAGCAGTAATGAGTGAGGTGCAGACGAGGCCCCCGGGGTGGGTAAGGTGCGGAGGACAGCGTCCAGTGTCCAGGCTGAGTCAGGACACTGAAAAAGGTCTTAGTGCTTGACTCCACCGCACGCGTATTTCCCCTTACGCGAGCGTAAAAAAAATACAACTTTTGGATGCGTATTTTTTTTTAGAATGCATTAAAAGTGAATGAGCGCCTTGCATCGGTTTTTCCTTTGAGAAACACAGAGCCCATGCCGCGCGTACACGTCCTACTGGTGCTGCCGCTGTGGCATATTTCCTATTTAGTGTATTTAGCCCTTCACACGCGTGTTTTTTTGTTTGTTTGTTTGTTTGTTTTTATGCATTAAAAGTGAATGAGGACGGCCACATTGTCCGCGCTAGGCGTGCGTATGGAGCAGTAGCGTAGAAAAAAGAATGTGTCCCCTACACAGAAAGCATGCATCTATTATTGTATTTGTGGCCTGGCCCTGGCCACACTGGCTGTTGCAGTCTGGTTGGTTGCAGTCTGGTTTGCTCAGTGACCTGAAGTGAGTGTAATTAAAGGAAAATTAACGTTTTTTTACAATCTGAGCCTTCTTTCGGCAATAAAACAAGTAGTTTTACTCACCCATAGCAGTTTGGTGTCAATTGGAGCAGTATCGCAGTATCAACTTATGTTGAGCCGTTCTGTTCTACTAATGATCCCGTATCCGTTAGCGTGAGTGCTCGGGGCATTACTTTGCGGTGTCCAAATAACACAAACTTTAGCACTTTTCAAATCACAGATCGCTGTGTCAGGGTAGACTTTTAGTGGATTCCAAAACGGCCTGACACCCGATATCCAGCTATAGTTTCATTTGATGACGTCATCAGAGAGGACAGTGCACATGCGTGAACTCAGCTGTTTTGTAAACACCGCTAGTCCGAAAGAAGCTAACACCGCTCTGAACTTTACTTTTCTGTTGCGATATCGGGTTTCAGGCCGTTTTGGAATCTACTAAAAGTCTACCCTGACACAGCGATCTTCTGTGATTTGAAAAGTGCTAAAGTTTGTGTTATTTGGACACCGCAAATCAGTGCCCCGAGCACTCACGCTAACGGATACGGGATCATTGGCAGAACAGAACGGCTCCAACACAAGTTCTGCGATACTGCTCCAATTGACAGCAAACTGCTATGGGTGAGTAAAACTACTTGTTTTATTGCCGAAAGAAGGCTCAGATTGTAAAAAAAAATGTTACTTTTCCTTTAAGGATAACATGATTACACCCATGCTTCAAACAGACGTTGTATGTTTCACATACAATGATTTTAGATTTGATTGGGCATCCACTGCTTGCCTTGATTGCCTTGACAGCATTCCACTGCTGGACAGTGGACACCGTGTGGACAGTGGACATAGTCTGAACTGTGTTTGTGTTGGGGCTTTCGTGGATTACAGCTCTGAGCTCAGTGGGGTTCATTTGGCTGTGTGCCTAGTATGAATGTGGTGTGAGTGTTGGTGGTCTGAGGGGTTACCACCACTGAGAATGGACTGAATTAATGCAAGATTTTCAAAAGCAACATTAGACGTACAGAAACATCTAATGTCACATCTAATACATACAATCCAGTGCAATATGTACGTATGTATGAAAAAGAAAACTAAATTATTGTTTATAAAAGTAAAGATTTCTGTTTGAAATGAATTGATTTGAAATGTTTTAAAGTAACTATTAGCGTTAATGTAGTCTCTGGCAGATAACATAAGATTACTGTTCTTTCTGCTCCTTGGGCCTAAAAAAAATAAATCTAAGTTTCCGGTTGCCGACCGACCCTGTTGATTTGCATGCGACCCAAATTATTTTATTGGACTTAATAAAATAAAATAAATTTGATACTCAAATTAATTTTACAAGCTTCGGTTAAAAAAGAAAGAAAACTAATAGCCTACTGTATTTTTCAATTTCCGCGGGGCAATGTGTACGGGGGTCCTCGGGTTACGACGGTAAAAAAAATAAATAAATAAAAAATTACGCGTCATTCCGTCTTACGCGGTTTAGCGTGGTAAGCAACGTAAACAAACGCGAACGGCGCACGGCGGAAGAATACGCTTTGTTGTGGTTGTAGGGCGAAGTCTTAAGAACGGATCAACTTAGGGTGACCATACGTCCTCTTTTGCCCGGACATGTCCTCTTTTCAGAGGCTGTCCGGGCTGTCCGGCCGGAGTTTATAAAATCCTTCAAATGTCCGGGTTTTTGATTCCGTTGGAAACGCGCTCCAGTTCGAGTCGAACCCCGGAACGTGTATTCATTCATTCACAAACAAGCGCGCCACGCTACACACACACACACACTCACTCACACACACACACACACACACGCAGGCTGACAGGCAGGTAGGCGCACTGCGAAGACACAGAAAATGCCGAAACGCAAATGCAGTTTCACGGATGAATTGCAAAAAAAGTACCCCTGTGTTCGCCCAGGGCGTGACAAGTGGGAGGCAGAATGCACAGTGTGCAAAGCTGGGACTTTCGTCTCTGTGGCGAATAAGGGGTCCAACGATCTGAAAGCTCATATCGCCACAACAAAACACAAAATAGCTGTGCAGGGTG
The DNA here is from genome assembly GCA_036785185.1 of Paratrypauchen microcephalus. Classification (NCBI taxonomy): domain Eukaryota; kingdom Metazoa; phylum Chordata; class Actinopteri; order Gobiiformes; family Gobiidae; genus Paratrypauchen; species Paratrypauchen microcephalus. The sequence continues at coordinate 260,302 of JAVJIX010000247.1, read as the reverse complement.
AGAGCTCGAGTTCAAAACTCACGACATACTTTGTGCGACCTGGAAAAATGAAGATATGGTGAATGCAAGCGAGGGCGCTCTATTATTTGTATATTTTTTCATTAGCCATTAGACACATTATTTTGAAGAATGGGCTTACTGAACATTGAAGGATAGGCTAACTCTCTTTTTCTTTTTTCTTAACTAAGGTGCAAGTGTCAGCCTTAAGATTGCTTATATTAATAAATATATTATTTATAAAGCAACTGTTTGTGAGTGTTTTGGGCTATTTTTCAGTATATCCAGGTAAAGTGTTACCTGGCCAGCCAAATGATATCTCTCTGTATTTCCTATACACCGCGATACCATTTGGACACTCTCCATCCACTCTCGCTCCTCCGGTTCCAAACCGACTCCGCGATTCTGATTCGTTCAAAGATGGTGACGTCAGTGCACCCGCCTTTGCCCGCAAAGTCACTCTTAGGCAGCGGAAGTTCCGCCTCAGTTTTGAATCAAGATGGCGCAATCTCTGATTGGTTCACTTAGCTGTCTGTCTACGCGCAACCGCAGCGCATTCTGTGGATCAAACGTTACCAGACTCACTCGCTGGTACAGCGATGAGTCATGGATTCTTCCAGGCAAGGTAAAGTGTTCTTTTTCTGGGGAATTCAGAAGCACAGTAAGCCCCCGACCCACATAAAACCCCTAAAAATGGGGGAAAAAAACTCTAAAAAAATATATTTTGTGCGCGAGCTGGAAGTGTGTCCTCTTTTCAGTGAAATACAATATGGTCACCCTAATCAACATTGTAACCCGAGGACCCCCCTGTAATGTGCTTCTGTTTTTCTGTGATCCGTAAAATTCTCTGTCTGTACCCATAAAAACAATGGCGACGGCATCGCTGGACATATGCGTGGTCACGGTGAATTGTTAAGATTATGCAGTGCCATTTTTAAGTTGACCAATGTCAACACCGTGTTGAATAAATGTAGTATTCAAAATTGTTTACTGCTTCTAAATTTAATGACTGCCATTTGAAAGAAGAACAGAAAAAACAATTCAAAATCAGCATGTATTTTTGTAACATTGTAAGATATATTCTACATGTACTCTGGTACAGTCAACGACCTGGTTTCGCATGGCATGTTGGAGCTTCGTTCGACTATACTTAAGTATAGAATATGCTCTTAGCATTGAGATAGCTTTGGGAAATTATGCCAATGTCAATTATAGTCTTTATTGAAATAGTACTGCTGCGGAAGGAAATAAAATAAAATTTCAAAATGTCCATATTCCCACAGGAAAAAAAATAAAAAATAAAAATAAAATAAATTCCCTACCTACCCATGTCTAGAACTGTCAACAAATCGGAAACCAACATTTATTTTTTTTAGGCCTTGTCATTCATTTCTTGTATGTTTATTATTAGGACAATGTTAAAATAAAATAAAAAACATGGTATACAAATAAAGCTTTAGTTCTTCTTGGTCAGTCTGCAATTAAAATGTTATTTAAATAAAATTAATTAAAATTCCCAGAGACCTGGTATTCTAGTCACATTGCCTAAATTAATTAAATAAAAATACAGAAGTTAAAGTACAAGGAAATACCAAAGAGTTAAAGGAAAAGTAACATGTTTTACAATTTGAGCCTTATTTCGGTAATAAAACAAGTTGTTTTACTCACCCATAGCACTTTGGTGTCATATGGAGCACTTCCAGAGATGTTTTAGATTTGCGTTAGCCTAGCGCGACTTCTAGCCATAGCTCGGGGCATATAATATATTCCCCGAGCATGTAATATGCCCAAATGACACAAACTTTACCACTTTTCAAATCATAGAAGCTCGATGTCTTAGTCTACGATTTCGTTTGAGTCAAAAGTGGCCTGTAATCCGAGATTTAGCCATAGTTTACAGCAGGGGTCTCAAACTCAATTTACCTAGGGGCCGCATGGGGTAGAATCTGAATGAGGCTGGGCCGCATCAGGATTTCCACAAGAAAAGTGCAAATAAATCATTCCAATGTTCTCAAATATATTTATTTTTAATACAAATGAAATAAATGAAAAAATGATAAAATAATAAATCAATCAGTAATAAATAATTTAATAATAATAATGGTCATACAGTAGATACAGACGACTAAATAAACCGCATATTGACTGGCTGGCTGGCTAGTTATTTTTTATTCAGTTTTAAATGTATGTATTAACAGTTTTTTAAACGTTAATTGCCTGAAATGGAACATTGAACATAAACTGTTTTAAACATGGATTCTCTGGTTCAGTCCTGGTTTTAGACCTGGTTCAGTCCTGGTTTAGTCCTGGTTTTAGACCTGGTTCAGTCCTGGTTCAGTCCTGGTTTAGTCCTGGTTCAGTCCTGGTTTAGTCCTGGTTCAGTCCTGGTTCAGTCCTGGTTTAGTCCTGGTTTTAGACCTGGTTCAGTCCTGGTTTAGTCCTGGTTCAGTCCTGGTTTAGTCCTGGTTTAGTCCTGGTTTTAGACCTGGTTTAGTCCTGGTTCAGTCCTGGTTTAGTCCTGGTTTAGTCCTGGTTTAGTCCTGGTTCAGTCCTGGTTTAGTCCTGGTTTTAGACCTGGTTCAGTCCTGGTTTAGTCCTGGTTTAGTCCTGGTTTTAGACCTGGTTCAGTCCTGGTTTAGTCCTGGTTCAGTCCTGGTTTAGTCCTGGTTCAGTCCTGGTTCAGTCCTGGTTTAGTCCTGGTTTTAGACCTGGTTCAGTCCTGGTTTAGTCCTGGTTCAGTCCTGGTTCAGTCATGGTTTAGTCCTGGTTTAGTCCTGGTTTTAGTCCTGGTTTAGTCCTGGTTTAGTCCTGGTTTAGTCCTGGTTTTAGACCTGGTTTTAGACCTGGTTTTAGACCTGGTTCAGTCCTGGTTTAGTCCTGCTTCAGTCCTGGTTCAGTCCTGGTTCAGTCCTGGTTTAGTCCTGGTTTAGTCCTGGTTTAGTCCTGGTTCAGTCCTGGTTCAGTCCTGGTTTAGTCCTGGTTTAGTCCTGGTTTTAGACCTGGTTTAGTCCTGGTTTAGTCCTGGTTCAGTCCTGGTTTAGTCCTGGTTTAGTCCTGGTTTAGTCCTGGTTTTAGACCTGGTTCAGTCCTGGTTTAGTCCTGCTTCAGTCCTGGTTTAGTCCTGGTTTAGTCCTGGTTTAGTCCTGGTTTTAGACCTGGTTTTAGACCTGGTTTAGTCCTGCTTCAGTCCTGGTTCAGTCCTGGTTTAGGCCTGGTTTAGTCCTGGTTTAGTCCTGGTTTAGTCCTGGTTTAGTCCTGGTTTAGTCCTGGTTCAGTCCTGGTTTAGTCCTGGTTTAGGCCTGGTTTAGGCCTGGTTTAGTCCTGGTTTAGTCCTGGTTTAGTCCTGGTTCAGTCCTGGTTTAGTCCTGGTTTAGTCCTGGTTTAGTCCTGGTTTAGTCCTGGTTTAGTCCTGGTTTTAGACCTGGTTTTAGACCTGGTTCAGTCCTGGTCTAGTCAATATATGGATTATCACAGTATCGCCCGGGTCTCACGCGCGCGCACATCAAACAACACGTAGCGCGAGTGAGGCCGTGACACTATCTGCACGTGTGGGAACAGGGCCGCCCGCCGCCTCTCCACAGATCTGACAGGCTCTGAATGGAGTCAGAGACGGACGAAGACGCGTCCCTCCCGCCGGAGCTGTGCTCCCGCGCGGGGAAAAGTGCGCGCAAAGCGGGAGGGAGGAAGAGATGAGCGAGCGAGCACTCTGTGAAGAAGGGACACACAAATGCACCTGCCTCCCTTGTGTCTAAGAAATGGATCAATCACTGTCCCTGTCTGATGTCTGCCTGCCGCAACCCCAAACACACAAGCACACACAAGCACACAAGCACTAAAAGCTCTAAGCACTGGGACCTCACCCTAGCCCCGCCACACATTTAGAGAAAATACGCACGACCGATGTCCCGCCCTCCAGAGCCATATACCACATCGTGATTGGTTCATTCTGCGTCGCACACAAGAAATGAAATTCATATTAATCTTGCGGGCCTCACTTATATTAATCTTTCATATTAAGACGAGGGCCGCAAATTATCGTCCCGGGGGCCGCAGTTGGCCCGCGGGCCACGTGCCTGAGACCATTGGTTTACAGCTTTGCGTTTCATGTTTGGATCCCGAGAGCTGAGAGCACACTCCGCACATGCGCACTGGCGTCCTCATCTACTCGAAACTATGGCTAAATCTCGGATTACAGGCCACTTTTAACCAAACGAAATCGTAGACTAAGACATCGAGCTTCTATGATTTGAAAAGTGCTAAAGTTTGTGTTATTTGGAGACCGCAAACATGTGCCCCGAGAACTCACATTATGGAGATCGCAAATCTAAAACATCTCCGGAAGTGCTCCATATGACACCAAAGTGCTATGGGTGAGTAAAACAACTTGTTTTATTACCGAAATAAGGCTCAGATTGTAAAAAACGTTACTTTTCCTTTAATACAAAAAACTGAGTAACCTTAACCTTTGACCTCCAGTGTAGCCCTACTGCCTGTGCATCCCCCCACTGTCCAGTACTCCCCTCATTAATTCTGTCATGATGACCTGTTATAGCCGTCTCTGTACCTGTATAAAACCCAGTGAGGGACTACCCCACACTCTGTCTGCCTTCTCCCTTATCTACTCTCTCTTCTGCTGCTCTCTTACAAAAATAAACCATACAAAGACAAGTGTTTGACTCAAGACCTCGTATTTCATTCTCCCCCAGATATTTTCACAACACTGGTGAGCACATGTAGACCTACGGCCTGTACTGTGGGCTCATTTACTGTGGGCTCATGTAGGCTGTACTGTGTTTATGGGGCCTACCGCTCTCCGGGTCAGCGTAGTGTGAATGATTAAGCGTCCGAGTGATATTGTTGTGATAAGAGAGTCCAGTACGTGACAGGCATCCTCACTATTTCAAGGACAGGGCTCAACTGTACCAACATAACCCCCTTGACCCACAGCCCTGCCCTGTGGACATGTGTCACAGCAGCTGGGTTATTCTCAACCCTTTTGATAAAAACACTGGACAGTACTACTCTATTCACTGAAAATAATAATAAAAACACAAACAAAGACTTAAGGAACACATTGTTTATTGTTTTACCTTCTCACCGAGACAAGTTCCTAGTTTTGTGAATTCTGTTCACTTGACAATGGCAATAAAAGTCTTTCTGATTCTGGTTTATTAAGAGTGATTCACACATCTAACAATGGTAGACTATCGCCTGATTTGCTACTGCCTACCTTTGTGGTTAGGGTCAGTAACCACCAGGCCTGGACTGGTAATTGGGCATACCGGGCATTTTCCCGGTGGGCCGACAGTCCTAGGGGCTGATGCCCTTCTTTTTTTTTTTTTTTTACTTAGAGACCGGCCCACAATTTAGGTTTGAACCAGGACTACATCAGGTCTGAACCAGGACTAAACCAGGTCTGAACCAGGACTAAACCAGGACTACATCAGGTCTGAACCAAGACTAAACCAGGTCTGAACCAGGACTAAACCAGGACTAAATCAGGATTGAACCAGGACTAAACCAGTTCTAAACCAGGACTAAAGCAGGACTAAACCAGGTCTAAACGAGAACTAAACCAGTTCTAAACCAGGACTAAACCAGGACTAAATCAGGATTTGAACCAGGGCTAAACCAGGACTAAACTAGGACCAAACCAGGACTAATTAGGTCTAAACCAGGACTAAACCAGGACTAAATCAGGATTTGAACCAGGGCTAAACCAGGACTAAACTAGGACCAAACCAGGACTAATTAGGTCTAAACCAGGACTAAACCAGGACTAAATCAGGTTTGAACCAGAACTAAATCAGGACTAAATCAGGACTGAACCAGGACTAAACCAGGACTAAACCTGGATTTGAACCAGGACTAAACCAGGTCTAAACCAGGACTAAATCAGGTCTGAACCAGGACTAAACCAGGACTAAATCTGGATTTGAACCAGGACTAAACCAGGACTAATCAGGTCTAAACCAGGACTAAATCAGGTCTAAACCAGGACTAAACCAGGTCTGAACCAGGACTAAATCAGGATTGAACCAGGACTAATCAGGTCTAAATCAGGACTAAAACAGGATTGAACCAGGACTAAACCAGGACTGAACCAGGACTAATCAGGTCTAAATCAGGTCTGAACCAGGACTAATTATGAGGGGCTGGTCTAAGCCAAAAATGCCAGGGCCGTTTTTTTGTCCCAGTCCAGCCCTGGTAACCACAATATTATGAATTAGTCGAAAAGGCCAGTGGAGGCCGAGGCTTCGTTCATTTGTTGGCACCAGAGCGCGTGGCACATGTCACTCTAAAAAATTACATTACTCAAGGAGCCGAAGCGCAGTGGACTGTGTCAGCCTACCTGTCATTAGACTGTAGTAGTTCGGGTACGACAGACTGGGGAAGTCCGGTGTCATGTAGTCCACGGTGACCCCACGGTGCTGCAGCTCCCTGAATCCCGGCAACGTGTCCAGTTCGTCCATGTAGTCATAACGGAACCCGTCAATGAGCAGCACGAGCAGCGGGTGAGACGCGGCGCACAAACCTCCACCGAACAGCGGCAGAAGCGAGAGCAGCGCGCAGGAACGGGCTGACATCATGGTGCGTCCTCACAGGAACGGGACCCTGGACCCACGATGAGCGCACTGGCCAGTCAGCGTTCACTCCACTTCCCCCGCCGTGCTTCTGGACAGGCACTTCCACTTCCTCCGCTGTAGAGGACTGGCAAGACGTTCTTTTCAGTGTGACGCTCGGAACTGCGACAGCACACACAGGTCCACATGGGACATGCAGCGTGCCTGGTTTTCATTCTAGACCTATTGTTATTGTGTCAAAGTACGGAGGCAGTGACATCTAGTGTTCAGTTATGGAATAGCAGCATGCCAAATAGCGCCACTCCTGTTCGAGTGAAGCTTCTCTGAAATAAACCCGACCACGCTGTCTACTACAACGCGGGGACATAGGTGATTATAATGCGGTGATTTGTTTAAAGTAAAGTTGCTGTAACCGTTGTGTTAGTAGTAAACCATACATTTTTCACGTTAACAGTGTTGTGCTAAAAGGGCACTCATTTAAGCATGTATTAAAGGAAAAGTAACATTTTTTACAATTTGAGCCTTATTTCGGTAATAAAACAAGTTGTTTTACTCACCCATAGCACTTTGGTGTCATATGGAGCACTTCCAGAGATGTTTTAGATTTGCGTTATCCTAGCGCGACTTCTAGCCATAGCTCGGGGCATATAATATATTCCCCGAGCATGTAATATGCCCCGTGCGAGCTCCAAATAACACAAACTTTAGCACTTTTCAAATCATAGAAGCTCGATGTCTTAGTCTACGATTTCGTTTGAGTCAAAAGTGGCCTGTAATCCGAGATTTAGCCATAGTTTACAGCTTTGCGTTTCATGTTTGGGTCCCGGGAGCTGAGAGCACAGTCCGCACATGTGCACTGGCGTCCTCATCTACTCGAAACTATGGCTAAATCTCAGATTACAGGCCACTTTCGACCAAACGAAATCGTAGACTAAGACATCGAGCTTCTATGATTTGAAAAGTGCTAAAGTTTGTGTTATTTGGAGACCGCAAACATGTGCCCCGAGAACTCACATTATGGAGATCGCAAATCTAAAACATCTCCAGAAGTGCTCCATATGACACCAAAGTGCTATGGGTGAGTAAAACAACTTGTTTTATTACCGAAATAAGGCTCAGATTGTAAAAAATTTTACTTTTCCTTTAAGTTAATAATTTATTGTAAACGTGTATTGACAGACTTACTCAAACTATCATAATAAATAAATATTCAGTCTAACTCAATATTATAGCTGGGGAGGCCAGCTGCCTGCTGTAGAAGCTCCGTCTCTACTCTACCTTTTTTCTTCTTTTTACTTGTATATGGAATTTTTTTTTTCCGTTTTTTCTTTAGAGTTGGTGAAGCACGGTGCAGTTGTGCACCTGGGAAGCCTACTTTTATTACAGCTTTATCGTTAGCTGTAGTGTTTTTTTGCACTTTGTGAATCCGTGCCAGGAGATGTGCCGTGGACCACATTCAACTACGTCTCGCATCACATACGTGCGTGAGGAGCTACTCAGCCTACGCGGCCCTTCTCTACTCCACGCCGGGAAACCTGACGTTCCAGCTTGAATTGCGTGAGAAATACAGTTCGAGCGTGTGAACGCGTCGAATTGTCCCTCTCAATGCGTGAGACTTGAGAGCCCTGCTGTAAATGTTTGTCTAAAGAGCAAACTTAAACTACAAAGCAACTAATGAGAGTTATATAAATGAAGTTATTACCTGATGGTTCTCAGTTTGTTTTATCATCACCGCAGTGTGCGCTTAGCAGCTGAAACTACACTCTACAGTCTGCCCAACAACAGAACAATCTATTTTTTGATTGGCTGATTTTTTTCCGGGGAGCGGAATGGGGAGGAGGGGGAGAGTTTTTTCCGCTGAAAACGCGCAGTGCCTGCATAAACTGAGCCACACAGACCGATTTTCTGGGCACAAAAAAAAAAAAAAAATCAGCGTGAGAAATGTCATGTGTGAACACGTCTAATTGCGTGTGTCACACTCTCAATGCGTGAGACTTGAGAGCCCCGTTTTAAACCCAGTGTGGTAGTGACAGATGGTGTGGGCCCAGCAGATATGGGGAGTCCGTGTATAATGTACTTCTATTTACTTGTTCAATGAAGCTGGAGAAGGTGTAGCCAAACATTATTTTATTATCTTAAAAAGTACACAGTTCCCATAGGGCATCACGTACACTACAACAGTAACACCAGTACTACACATCAAAGGGACTCTCGAGTATTATAGACAGTTAAAAATCCCTCTTCTGATTTTTTAAAGTATTTGACTAGGCATGACATAAACATCATTTACAGTATGACAGAACGTCGCCTTTAGAAATAATGCTATTGTCCAACCTCCCATTTTATACCACTGCCAATGTGCAGGGAAGACATCTGAGCGGCTGTGACAGGGCATGAGGACAGGTGCGGTAAAATGGTTAATGTAGGGGGCAGGGTTTCGGACAGACAGGGGGAATGAGACGGCATGTAGGGGGCAGGGTTTAGGACAGACAGGTGCGATGGGATAGGGCATGTTAGGGGGCAGGCTTTAAGGACGGACAGGGACAATGGAACGGCATGTACTGTGCAGGGTTTAGGATGGGCAGTGGCAGTAGAACGGGGGGGGGGGGGCTGTATTGCAGGTGCTGTTAGGACAGATGAGTGACAGTCGCCGACATTTCCACAAAGTAGTACGCATCTGTTCGTAGTAGGCCTACTGATGGTTTAGGTTTTAACCTGGTTGTGTCAAATAAGTGACACACAATGCTATTTTGATTTTTTCATTCTAGTCTTCTTAAGTTCTTAAGCCCTTCTCCAAAGTGAAGCGCATCTCTCTGTGGAAAAGAGCATGGAAATGCAGCAGGACTTGTGTAGTGGCACACCCTCCGTTAGTGGTTCCAATGTAAACTTAATGTAAACACTTCTCTAAAATAATACAACTTTACAAATATCTCTTTTAGTACTGGCAGCATTGGATAAGGCTCAACAGACTCCAATTCTTACGTAGAGGTAGTACTGAGACAGAAAGGACTACATCCGGGTGTGAGCTTTATAGTACAACGAGCCAGAAGATATTCCAAAGCTTTACGTCTCGAGTACACACAAGAGACAGTGCAAGTGACAGCAAGAGCATTCAGTACACACCCTCAACACCAAAGCCAGTCTTACTGTGAGCGAGGGGCTGGGACTTATTGCAAGGCTCAGGCCAATTCAACCAGGTGTACCAAAACAGTGCTTTTATCAGTCTTCTCAGGGAGCTTCACATGTGGTGCTTCTTGTACAGATGAAATATATGAAATATGCAAGGTTGTCCAAGTGAGAAAAGATTGGAGACAATGAAAGCAAACTACTCTGTGATTGAAGCAGGGTTAGGACAGGCTCCTTACCTGGGTCATGGACATAGAAATAAAGGTTTAGGCCCTATGTGCTGGGACATTCACAGGCTGAGGCTGACCACAGCGTGCTTTTTGCATGTGTAGAGGTAGTTACAGTGTAGGGACGCATGGAGAACTCCTTACACATACACCACCCAGTGCCTTCTGTCTCCCACATGTCAACTGCCACATTTCATATTTCACTTTCCAAACCTGGACAGGGAAGGCCAGTCCACTCACCTTGGGCAGGGCTTTTGGCTGCTTTTCAAACACAGGACTATCATTTGGTTTGAGCTAAACTGTCCTTTACTTGGTGTTACAATTCCAGGTTCAGTACTGCTGTTCTCCAGTTTGGGACATAGGTTATGCCCACAATTCCATACTAATGTAGCTAATTGGTGTTTGCCTGGAATTCAGAATCTACATTTCAATACAAAGAAGTGAGTGGTCACCAGTGAATCTCCCTTTTTTTTAGATGGGTATGATCAACAGGTGCATGTAGGGGGACACAGTCTGTCAAAACAAATATGAAAACAAATATGGCTGCTTATGAGGGGGAAAAAAAGAAATATATATATCAGAGGGGATTGAAAAACATGGTGGATTTCTGCAGAATCAAAGAGCGAAGCAGTAAAATCTGAGGTGACAGAAATATTTTCAGTAAGCTCCTTGATTTCACATGCATCACTGAGAAAAACAAATCTTATTGAAGGATTGTGTTGGGCAGGCTCAAGACGAATGGTGGGTATTAGGACTAGACTGATATCCCTCTGTATAAACAATATAGACCGATACTTTGGTTATGCCAGGCAAGAGTGGTGCTGCTCTGATTGGATAACATTACTTGAGAACGGATGAAACAAAATATATTTACTCTTGAAACTAGGCCCTCATTGCTCTCTCTGTATGCCACCTGTTCCTCAGTGTGGAGCCCTGACTGGACAAATGTAGTGTGATGCAGCTACACAGCCCGGTAAGAAAATGAAAGCCCTTTTTTGCCCACTACGTTTTAATGTGTATAAATAAAGTCAGATAATAGGAAGCTCAATGCATGGCCTTCAACATGACACAAACATCTGCTGCTAACTGCTGTAGTGACACAGCAGAGGTTTGCTCGGTAGTCTAGTGAGTGAAGTGAACCCAGTCCAGAAGTGAAACAACTGAAAGGGAAAGACAGTTGACCTGAGACTTTAGAAGCACATGGCCCTCACAGACTCGGAGAACACGACACACTGTGTACAGAGGTGAGTGTGGCCTCAGCCCAGCGCATTTGTGGGCCGCTGGGGTGAGGGGCCACATGGCAGCTCTGCGGTGCTCTGGAGCTCCAACAGTCCTGGCTGCGATGGGCTCAGACGCTGGTGATGGAGGCCATGCAGGCACTAGGCTTCTGGAGCTTGTCAGCCTGGGTTCCTGCAGCCTCGGAGATGGCACGGAAGGAGAAGGGTGCCCCCGCTGTTGTGAGACCCAGGTGCCCCGGGCTCAGGGCCAGGTTGTGTCTGCGATTACTCTCTACGATGGAAGAAGTGTTTGATGCCAGGCTCTCGCGCGTTCTGTTAAAGAGGAAATGTCGATTATTTTCAGGTGAACATTCTGGGACATTTTGTCAATATCATATTTTAATAGACTTGGCCTGACACACAGAGCAGTTATTGAAACTTTTTTATCCCATATGACATTTTTTTAACGTCATATGGGATTTTAATCAACTAAGAACTGCAGGACGTGCAGTCCCAATGACAGAAGTCAGAGCCTTATATAAAATTAGCTTTGTTTTTCCTGTATCCGTGGAGCTATGGATCTTTGAGATGTTTTGTTTTTTTTATATATATTCCCTTTCCAGATGTTGTAGTAGTAGCACTACTACTACTACTACTACTACTACTACTACTACTACTACTACTACTACTACTACTACTACTACTACTACTACTACTACTACTACTACTACTACTACTACTACTACTACTACTACTACTACTACTACTACTACTACTACTAAAAAAATCTGTTTTATATAGAGCTTTTCTGGACACTTAAAGACGCTGTACAGAGCATTTTCATTCACTCCACACTCTGCTAAACTACTATTGTAGCCACAGCTGCTCTGGGGCAGACTGACAGAAGCGAGGCTGCCAATCTGCGCCATCAGCCCCTCCGACCACCACCAACACTCACTCACACACCACTGCCACACCGTAATATGGGTGACATGTCTTGCCTAGGGACACAACAACAGTTTTTGCCACTGGCGCCCCACTGTGACACCTGATTTTCCCAGTGGTCTCCCAACAAGTGTTAACCAGGCCCAGCCTTGCTAGCCTTTTTTAAGTTAGTAATCATGGTTTCATCAGATTGTTGTTTGTATAAGGGTTCTAAAAATAACATCTATAACAATATCTGATCATTCTACACATTTACTCTCCTGTACAAATGTACCCCTAAAATGTACTTAACACACAAGCTTGTCTATCCTAACTCCAAACATCTGCTTATCTGACTCTGCTCCCGTCTGACTTCTTCAAACAAATACCTTTGCACATGGCCCGTAGATGGGAGGTAAGCATTCTAACGGTTTGATTACACTTCTATGTTCTAGTTCACATTAATGGCACACATAACATATTTAAATCACTATGTTACCTTTTACTCGTTTGAAAATGCTATACTTGCCACTCCCCCTTTCAGAGCGCTATCAAAAGACAATCTGCATGCATCCCACTAATGAAGCTAGAGCATATCGCATTGGTTTGCTAAGTTGTAGTATGCGTGAAGAGTCCCTTAGTCGTCCAGGTAGAATCCATGATAAAAGAAGAAATTCAATTTGTCAACTGGACAAAGTTTGTTTGGTCGAAAACGTTTCGCTGCTCAAACCAAACAAACTTTGTCCAGTTGACAAATTGAATTTCTTCTTTTATCATGAAGTTGTAGTATGTTTTGTAGCATGCTTGTAGCTCACCGTATTCAGCATAGCTGATAAAAGGGAAGAGGGAAAATGTTACAGTATAAGTCTTAGCATTTTTCTGACACACAGTCTTACCGCGGGGAGTTGAATCCACTGTCCACAGTCACTGAGCTGGAGTCCATGCTGTCCAGCCTGGCAGAGTGCGCTGACTGCTGGTTGGGACTGGGTTCTTGGAGGTTATCATTAGCACCAGGGAAGGTGAGAGTTCTTTCAAATCTTCTCTGAAGGTCTCGCTCCTTCTCTCGTTCCAGGAGCCACTGCATGGTCCCTGTTCCTCCCACCTTCCCCACACCTCCCTCCCCAGCCTTCTCTGTTGCTCCACGACCTTTAGCTCCACTCTCGTCCAGCTCATCATCATCTGACACATTATAATAGTCAAAAGATGCCTCTGCTGCACTGGGTGTGCTGTCGGGCCCCTGTGGAGGGGCCGAGGTGGTAGCCACCAGAGGCTTCGGGGTGTCGTACGCCTCCTGTGAGTCCAAAGCATCACATGAAGATGACAGAGTGGTAGAGGCCAGGGTTGCAGGTTTCCTCAAAGAACTATACCCAGGCAGGGGCAGACTGGGAGGGGGTTTAAAAAGAGTGTCTTTACTAAAGATATCTTTACGTTTGTCTTGACCAGAAGAGGCACTGTGGGGGAGTCTGCCATTTGTAAGAGGGGACTCAGAAACTGACAGAGGTATAGGAGGCAAGCTGCCACCTTTAGGTCCAACCTTTGTCAAATCCTCTTTCATTTCTGATGTCTGTCTTTCCACCTGTCTGTCAGTAGTGCCAATTTTCAAGCCATCATGGCTGCTTTTGCCTAGAGTTCCCAGAGGGTTGAGTGATATGACAGCGTCAGAGGAGCTAGAACACTGGAAGTAGTCATCAGGGGCTACTGAGGTAGCCAGAGTTTTGGGTGAGTAAGTGGGTAGACTGTCCCTGCTCTTGCTCTTCTCCAAGCTTCGGGCTTTATCCATCCCCAGAGCATCAGCAGAGGTCTTAGCTGAAGGAGGTGTGGTCCGGGAGTAGTGTGAAGAGCCCTGATTGGCTCTTAGTGTCCCATCATCAGTGTAATAGCGACTCCTGTCATCAAAATAATTTGGAGGTCCCATCAGGCCAGCACCAAGGGGCCCTTTGGAGTTGTCCATGGAACGCGAGCGCTCCTTGGCCTTGTCACTACGTTCATGCCTCGACTTCCTCTCCTGGGTGTGGGAGTGTGAGCGGTGGACTTTGGAAGGTTGTGCAGATGGGCCATGGCTAGGCTCAGGAAAAGGCATCTCTGTTCTTCTTTTGGCCAGCTCTCCAGACACGTCCCATTCGGGTGTGACGGGCATATGAGAGGCCTCCAGGATATTGGGGTTGCTGTGGGCTAGATGGAGCCGAGCGCGCTGGCGTTCCATGGCTAGGGCATGCTCTCGTGGTGAACGAGCTAATGATGAAGAGTAAGCTCGGTAGTCCCTGTCAGCCAGCTCCAGGTGAGAGCCATCGCTGGGCTCACCTCGTGACCCCCTGGTCTTACTGTGGGACCGACTGGCTTTGGTTTGAGCTTGTTTTCGGTGGCGACCACCACTGCGGCGACTCCGGGAGCTGTGATTGGCCGAAGACACCTTACTCCTATGAGCGCGTTCCTCTTCTAGCCTCTTCATAACAGCTGTGTGGCGAGCCAGGTTCTCCACAGTGAGGTCAGGGTTGATTCGACGGATGATCTCCATCTCCACATGGCGAGGCAGCTGGCTGGGCACCTCTTCATCCCGCAGGGGCCATTCTTCTGGAGGGAACTGCGCTGAAAATGTAGCCAGCTGCTTTGTTTTGTCCTTCTTAAAGCTCAGACGGAATAACTTCAAGCCAAATTTTCGACTTCCCATGTTTCCTCCTGTCCCTGATTTATCAGTGTCCGCCAGCGCACCGCTTCCCGTGCCCCCTCCACTCGCAGCCCGGTGTTTGGTCAGCGTGTCAGTCTTGAAGGGGAAGCTCAGGGTGGCCCTGCTCTTGTCGGGGGCACCTAGCTGCTGTGGAGGGGTCTGTGGGGAGTGAGGGGAGTGTGGAGAGGGGTAATCACGGTGCTCTTTCGGAGAGCGGCGCTGCAGAGTAGTGTGGTGACTGGGAGGGTCGTCTGTTCTATAATTGTAGAAGGGGTCGGGGTGGTTCTGTCCAGATTTGGCGTGCATGCGTTCTCTGACACCCCCTACTGTTGAGGGGGTGATGGTGCCGGACAGTGGAGAGGTGCACTGGGTCTGCTGGTGGTGCTGCCCCTGGTGTCGCTCAGAGCGCTCGTCCAAGTGGTACCACTTGGAACTTGTCCGGATCAGACTGGGAGTGATGAAGTAGGTCTGAGGCGTCACAATGAAATATCCATCTGGAGTAGGGTAGATCTTACGGTCACGGACAAGCATGCTCAGTGTGTGATGCAGCACCTCCTCGGTGGGAGTGGGAACCCCTGGGAAAGGAAAACAGAAGAAGTTTAGGCATATTACAAACGTTAAGTGATAAACCATGCTCTAATCTAATCTATCTATAGAGCTAAAAGGATGAGATGAGACACATTTCCACAAGATACATAGTCAGATTTTTTGGCCTCATAATGTTTCATTTATTTTATTTTATTATTATTTTTTGCTCTCACTGCTTTTAGGAATTATAGCTTCTTAAGAGTGACAACAATAAAATAAATCTGCAAAGTTAACCTTTTTTTTGTCTAAGGGAAATGTATCCTATCCCCATTGGCAGCAGATCGAAACAGCTTTAAAAAATAAATAAATAAAATGGCCATCATTTGTTTTATATTTTGTATAGGACAACACATACAAAAAAAAAAAAATAGTGGTTAGTTTTTTTGAGAAATCCAGGGGTGATGGGGAGTTCTTTGGTTATAGGTTTGATGTGGGGTCCTTGCTCCTCTTCAAGAGCGGCTCTTAAGTATTACTGCCAGTTACATCATCGATGCCTCTTAGTGTGAGCGAGTGATGCAAGCACATGCACACATAGTGAGCCTGAGGGCCACGCACATGCACACAGACTGAGGCTAAGGGCCTCGCACATGCACACAAACTGAGGCTAAGGGCCTCGCACATGCACACAAACTGAGGCTGAGGGCCACGCACATGCACACAAACTGAGGCTGAGGGCCATGCACATGCACACAAACTGAGGCTGAGGGCCACGCACATGCACACAGACTGAGGCTAAGGGCCTCGCACATGCACACAGACTGAGGCTAAGGGCCACGCACATGCACACAAACTGAGGCTGAGGGCCACGCACATGCACACAGACCAGGGCTGAGGGCCGCACACATGCAGACACACTGAGGGTCACGCACATGCACACAGACTGAGGCTGAGGGCCTCGCACATGCAGACACACTGAGGCTGAGGGCCTCACACATGCAGACACACTGAGGGCCACATGCATGTATACTGAAGGCTTTGCACATGCATACTGAGGCTGAGGGCTACGCACATGCCGACACACTGAGGCTGAGGGCCACGCACATGCACACAGACTGAGGCTGAGGGCCACGCACATGCACACAGACTGAGGCTGAGGGCCTCGCACATGCACACAGACCAAGGCTGAGGGCCGCACACATGCAGACACACTGAGGGCCACATGCATGTATACTGAAGGCTTTGCACATGCATACTGAGGCTGAGGGCTACGCACATGCCGACACACTGAGGCTGAGGGCCACGCACATGCACACAAACTGAGGCTGAGGGCCACGCACATGCACACAGACTGAGGCTGAGGGCCTCGCACATGCACACAAACTGAGGCTGAGGGCCTCGCACATGCACACAGACTGAGGCTAAGGGCCTCGCACATGCACACAAACTGAGGCTGAGGGCCACGCACATGCACACAAACTGAGGCTGAGGGCCACGCACATGCACACAGACTGAGGCTAAGGGCCTCGCACATGCACAGACCATGCAGACACACTGAGGGCCACGCACATGCACACAGACTGAGGCTGAGGGCCTCGCACATGCAGACACACTGAGGCTGAGGGCCTCACACATGCAGACACACTGAGGGCCACATGCATGTATACTGAAGGCTTTGCACATGCATACTGAGGCTGAGGGCTACGCACATGCCGACACACTGAGGCTGAGGGCCACGCACATGCACACAGACTGAGGCTGAGGGCCACGCACATGCAGACACACTGAGGCTGAGGGCCACGCACATGCAGACACACTGAGGCTGAGGGCCTCGCACATGCAGACACACTGAGGGCCACATGCATGTATACTGAAGGCTTTGCACATGCACACTGAGGCTGAGGGCCACGCACATGCACACAAACTGAGGCTGAGGGCCTCACACATGCACACAGACAGAGGCTGAGTGCCACTTATTACATTGTAGATACATGCGGAAGACATCAAATATAGATGAATAGAGGTATTTAGCAAGAAAAAAGTTAAATGTTTTATATTTTAGTTTCAGATTAGCCACCTTCTGCTTTGTTGCCAGCACTGCAAACCCTTGTCCTTCTCTAAATGATCTTTTTGCTGAAGCCTCCTGAACTGGTTTTCACTTTTCACTGGCTATTATAAAATAAGTTTGGAGCTATCTGGAGTTTATTTTAGTTAACTACATTCCACCTAACCAGGGAAATCCCAGGCTGCTTTCATTCGTTCCGATCTGAAAGACAGCCTGGCAGCTATCGCAAGTGAGCTCTCCCAATTCTGGGAGCCAAACAGAGAGCGGGGAGGGGTGGCAAGACAGTGACACGTACTACGTGACAAACGGAAGCTTGTAGTTTGAACTGACAACTGACATGATTGGCTATGGGCTACGTATACGCCAAAAGATAAACATTCGTAACGCCCAATAAACGGCCGCTGGCGATCGTAAACCACACCTCCGGTACGAGATATTTCGAAGGTGGCTCCCAGACCATATATTACTTGTGATATGATCAGGTGTAAACCAGGCAACATTCCACCCATGTTCATTCACAGTTTTGATGCTTTTAGTGAGAATCAACTGTTATTTACATAGTACATAGTACATAGTAGGGCTGTGCAATTAATCGAATTTTAATCACGATTTCTATTTTGGTGTCAAACGATCTCAAAATTCATATAATTGAGTCCAAACGATTATTTTTTCATTTGTCTGTTGAGACAATTGAACGCGCAATACATTCCCTTCCACGCGGGCCAATGCGCAGCGCAGAGACTTGCTGGTGCCTACACTGGCGCGAGAGGAAAAGGGAGAAAGAAAGAGAAGAGAGAGAGAGGATTCACCCCCTCCCTCTCTGCAGCCGGCTGCGAGTCGAGCTCACACTACCATGATTTGACCAATGTCTGCCCGAGTTGCTACCAAGAATTACCAAGAATTGACCGATCACGGCACTAGTTGCTACCAGGAATTGACCAATCACACAGCAGGAGTTGCTACCACGATTTGCTGCCAAGAATTGACCAATGACAGCGCTAGCTCCTACCATGAACGCACACGCTGCGCCAAGATGAAGCCAAGAACACGGAAACTACAGAAGACAATAGTAAACGAAGTTAGTATAACGCAACATTTAATCACTTTTAAATCGATCGTTCACCCTCCGTGGTATTTACTATGAATACAACATACAAAGACACACTTTACATGGGACTTTGTAGAGATACGCGATCGGCATTTTCAATAGATAGGCGATCAGTGGCTACGTGAATTACTTATCCCGAACAACACTTCACCTCGGAGCTTCTTCTTTTTGGATTTGCTGGACAGTATCTCATCTTTGCTTTTGGTAAGTCATGTCATGAAATGTGTGTTTGTCATATCACTATTCTATTTTAGCACTATTATATTATATTATACTGAGGAGAAATCTGTGTGAGGAAAGTGAGGAATAGCTGTGTGTGATAACTTTTTGTGTGTGTGTGTGTGTGTGTGTGTGTGTAGGTAGGGGATATTGAAAAAATCGTTTGAATAATCGTGATTTCAATATTGACTGAGATAATCGTGATTATGATTTTTTCCATAATCGAGCAGCCCTAGTACACAGTACATAGTAGTAGCAGTAGTAGTAATAAAAAGAACAAATTAATTTAGACTAAAATTAGTCCAAAATGTATGTCCACACTTTTTGAATGGTAGTGCATATTACTATTGTATCTAGGGCTGTCACAATAACAAATTTTGAAGTACGATATATTGCTACAGAGAAATATTGCAATAACCAACAATAGTGAAACTACATTATACCTCTCACAAAAAGCAGGATAGTCCCAGTAAATAATTTTTTTAAATATATATATGCATCATTAAAAGGGATGGGCTCCAACAAATAACTGGCTGAAATAACCAAAAGATCAAAGATCAAAGTCAGCTTTATTGTCAATTCTGCCATATGTGTTCAACATACAGTGAATCGAAATTTTGTTTCTCTCTGGCCAAATAGTGCAAAAAAGAAATGAAATGTATCCCTGCCAATGAACCATCATTGTGGGTGTCTTTTTGATCATACAGTTGTGCCTCATGGACTGTCTCCCACATGGAATGGACTAGACTTGTTCTTTGTGTCAAATGTGTCAAATGGAGTGTTTCACTGAGAGCTAGTACAGCTCGGTGCACAGGAAATGCTTTGACCAAAGAGCTTATATGAACCTTTTAGACAGTAATGAGGAATGAAGCAGAAAAAGCCCTAAAAATCTGCAGTACATGAATCTGTCCACAAACAGCGCTGTGCACCCTAAAGTCACAAGAAATGCATCACATTTCTTATTTAGAACGTGGAACAAGTGGTTTTCTACCTTGTGTGAATAAAAGGTCTAGAATTATGTTGTTTCTATGAATAATTGTGTTTCATTCCCTTAATTCTTAATTTTGCTTGTAAGATAAAAGATTGTGATGAAGGACTGATACAGCAACATAATGAAATAATCCAGAGCCTTTTGGTCATTAAAAGGAATGAAGTTTAGGAAAAGGGTTTTTAAATAAGGTTATAGTTAAGGTTATCTAGCATTAACATTTAAATATACCACAATGCATTCAATCATATTGTTGTAATATGGCGTTAGACTACGAGTGTGTGTTATACAAATGCCATATGTTGAATACATTCAGACAAACACAGGGATACATTTCTTTTATAGGTGGAGCTGTGCATTTGATGCACTGACAGATCATCTGGACAAGGCATATCAACTGGACAGACTACCAGCACTCTTCTGCCTCTAGCAGAGATCTGTATGCTCCCTGTGCCCTGATGAAAGGCTCATCATGCTCTCGTGTCAAAAATCAACTGATGCGTTTGTTCAATCTGCTGTTTGTTTCTATTTTACAATTATACTTCCAACAACAAAATATCAAATCTTGACTTTTATAAAATGGAAAATTTTACTACGGAATATGCTGGCCATCAGTCTGGTGCTGTCCATATTTCAGATTTAACTAATGTGGGCACTTTCTCATAGAGAATTAACTTGGAATTGTGATTATTACAATTGAAAAGTCAAGCTGATTCACATTAAGTCATTTACGAACTCTGTTCAACTCATTTTAGGCATGCTGATGCCTCGCTTAGAAGCAAATAATCATTTAAATATTGGCCATACCAGAATTCTGAGCTAAACAGGGCTGGGCCTGGTCAGAACTTGGATGGGAGACAGCTGGGAATACCAGGTACCACAGTGGGGCATCGATGTCACAATGTCAGACTAATGCATTATTATATTTTTTCCCCATAGCCATATATGAGCCTATATGAGTTTAGATGTATGGCCATGTTTATAAAAAAGAAAATCTGAAGAAACATGAAATTTTGCGTTTAAGAGGTGGGCCTTTGGAACAACTGTACAGAATAACTCTCTTCCACTTTAAAAAGTTTAAATGTTTAACTTTGGTCAGATACATTCATTGTACACTGCTCAAAAAATTAAAGTAACACTTTGAAAACATCAGATCTGTGAAGAAAAAAATATGATGGATATCTATGCAAATAGGAGCCACTTTTTTGTCTTACAACAAAAAAGTGCCACTTCTTTTAATAGAAATAACAGTTTATAGACATCCTGGAAAGTGAAATAATAATGTGGCAGGCTAGTCTATTTTGCCTAAATTCAATTTCTGCAACTCAAAATGCTTCTCAGTATCTCGTGTGGCCCCATGTACTTGAATGCATGACTGACAACGTTGTGGCATGCTCATAATGCGACTACGGATGGCGTCTTGTGTGTCCTCTTAAATCTGTAAGGGCATCACAGCTCCTGTAGAGTCTGAGGAGCAACTTGGCAGTGTCTAATGGACCCAAACATAATGTCCCAGAGGTGTTCTATTTGAGTTTATGTCAGGTGATCGTGAGGGCCATTCAGTTGTATCAATCCCTTCATCCTCCAGGTACTGCCTAAATACTCTTGCCACATATACTTTTTCACATCCTGAGCGCCTGAGAGAGTGGTACAGTAGTTCCTGAGATTTTTCCTGAAAACCACTACTTTTGTAAGTTACTCTTGTTTGCACTGACCATTCATCAGCCCTTCGTGTCTGCTCCCACCCCCATGGAGGAACCCAGCTCAGTGTCTTTGTCACCTGGGCAGGTGAGAAGGCAGTTGGAGTAAGTTCACCAAGACAAGACTCCTGGACCAGACCAAGTCAACCCACGCGTACTGAGGACATGTGCAGCACAACTCACTGGGATCCGGCACTTTCTCTTCACACTGAGTCTGAAGCTTGAATGGTTTCCGGCGCTTTGGAAGACCTCCTGCATTGTGCCAGTGCCCAAGAAGCCTATCCCATCTGGACTTAAAGGGATATGCTTTCTTTCATCTCAAAAACATTGCACGACTCCACCCATCCCTTTCTTTCTCTGCTGCCGAAACACTCATCCATGCATTCATCACATCTCGAATCGACTACTGCAATAGCCTTTTCTATGGTCTACCCTCCAAAACTCTCAACAAACTCCAATACATTCAAAACTCTGCTGCCCGCCTCCTCACCCACACCCGCTCCCGAGACCACATCACTCCTGTCCTCCAAAACCTCCACTGGCTCCCCATCCCTCAGCGTATCCAATTCAAAGTCCTCCTCATGACCTACAAAGCCCTCCATAACCTAGCCCCATCATACCTCTCTGACCTTCTGCACCGCCACACCCCATCCCGCTCCCTCCGTTCCTCCGACACCAACCTCCTGTCCCTCCCCTACAGGACCAAGCTCCGAACCTGGGGTGACAGAGCCTTCTCCATTGCTGCCCCCACCCTCTGGAACCCACTCCCACAACCTCTCCGTGACTGCTCTGACCTCCCCACCTTCAAAAAATTGCTCAAGACTCACCTTTTTAAAACTGGTTTTAATGTTTCTTAATATTTAATGTTTTTCTGATTGTTTATTGTTTTGTTACTTGTTTTATTACTGATTTTACCTCTTGTACAGCGTCTTTGAGTGTCTTGAAAAGCGCTTTATAAATAAAATGTATTATTATTATTATTATATGCCACCCCCAGGTCAAATTTGGGCATCTCCCCACAGTCCAGAGACTAAAACAAGTGATGAAAAGCGTTTTCCTGGTCACCCAGCCATTGTCCGAGTCTGTCAGCACTGACCGCCGCGCGAGCTGCTGCTCCTCCGCCTTAGACTGGAGGCTAACGTCGCCAGAGAAAGATTTCGGCCAAAAGGAATTAATTTGCTCGATGCTTTTCCCAATTACTTTCTGTGTAGTGCGCATTCATATCGAGTGCAAATAAATGTGCAAATCAACACGGAGAACTTGCCTTGGTCATTTTGGGTGGGAACTATTTTTCAGTGCGGAAAAAGAAAGACGAAGCACACACCACGCGGACAGGGGAATCCCAGTTACGCACCGGGAAGGGAGTTCCCCCGGTGCGTGCTTCGTCTTTCTTCTTCTTTCTTTCTTCGTCTGAGAAAAATAGTTCTCACCCAAAATGACCAAGGCAAGCTCTCCGTTAGTCTCTGGACTGTGGGGAGATGCCCAAATTTGACCTGGGGGTGGCATATCCCTTTAAAGGGATAGTGCGGCTTTTTTGATGTTAATCTGTATGGGATTCCTTCTAAAAGTTCCGTGTGTTGACACCGGCTTACCTCTGACAGTCTCAGCTGATCCCGGTTCGGCTCGCTTTCTGGAGCCCACGTAAGTAGGTCCGGTCTCAAAACAAAACATTTGTTAGAAAGGTGATATATTTGTGTCCGAAACAGTTGTCCACGAAACACCCAGCAGCGTATTTCGCATTTGCGTATTGTCTCTCTCCACTCGTATCACTACGCCCATGTTAACTCTATCAGCGTGTTCACCTTCAGCGGATGTCTACGCCGAAGTTTACAAGTGAACAGGCTGTTTCGTGGACAACTGTTTCGGATGCAAATATATCACCTTTCTAACAAATGTTTTGTTTTGAGAAGAAAAACAAGCTTTATTTCATGTTCCAGGGAAGTTACCGGACCTACTTACGTGGGCTCCAGAAAGCGAGCCGAACCGGGCTGAGCGGAGTGTGTCAGAGGTAAGCCGGTGTCAACACACGTAACTTTTAGAAGGAAACCCATACAGATTAACATTAAAAAAACACACTATAATGACTTCAGACCAGTTGCTTTGACATCTCATGTCATGAAAGTGTTTGAGAGACTTGTTCTGGCTCAGCTCAGACCCCTGGTGGCACCATCCCTGTACCCTCTACAATTTGCCTATCAGGCCCACATTAGTGTGGATGATGCTGTAATCCATCTTCTGCAGCAGGCTCACTCTCACCTGGATAGTGTTAAGGGCTCTGTGAGGATATTCTTCTTCGATTTCTCCAGTGCCTTTAACACAATCTAGGCCTTTCTGATGCATGAGAAGCTGCTCAGGATGGATGTCAGCTCCTCCATTGTCTCCTGGATTAATGACTACCTGTCAGGCAGAAAACTTCCTCCACGTTCTGGAGATTGGGCTGGGAGGCACATTAAATCTCCTTGCAAGGACACATTCCGATGTGCCATCCTGGAGAAGCAGGACCATCTGTGCAACTTCTGTAGGGTTAAATCATACTCCCAGTAGTGATAATCACTCTAGCCAAAGCCAGCACTAGTGGAAGACCAGCCAAAAAAGACCAAGAGGGAGAAACTTGAAATGCCCCCCACATGCAAAACCAGTCCAGTTTTAGGGGCTGTCTCATTGTTGCCACTCTATTGCACCTGTTGTTCATTTCCATTAAAAGAGTTGATATTGCCCTGTCCACATCTGTATAGATACAGTATCTAACAGATTCTTTCACATTGAGATCTAATGTGTTTTCAAAGTGTTCCTTTAATATTACTACTTTGCTGTACTGTTACAGTCTTTTGCTATAGTTATGAATATTAAAGGAGAATTAACATTTTTTACAATCTGAGCCTTATTTCAGTAATAAAACAAGTTGTTTTACTCACCCATAGCACTTTGGTGTCATATGGAGCACTTCCAGAGATGTTTTAGA
Source organism: Paratrypauchen microcephalus (assembly GCA_036785185.1). NCBI lineage: Eukaryota > Metazoa > Chordata > Actinopteri > Gobiiformes > Gobiidae > Paratrypauchen > Paratrypauchen microcephalus. The sequence continues at coordinate 235,995 of JAVJIX010000247.1, read as the reverse complement.
TTAGCGATTAGCGTATATGCCCCAAGCGGTCTCCAAATAACACAAACTTTAGCACTTTTCAAATCATAGAAGCTCAATGTCTTAGTCTACGCCTTCGTTTGAGTCAAAAGTGGCCTGTAATCCGAGATTTATCCACAGTTTCGAGTAGATGAGGACTCCAATCCGCATGTGCGGAGTCACAGTTTATTTTGCTCTCAGCTCTCGGGACCCAAACATGAAACGCAAAGCTGTAAATTATGGATAAATCTCAGATTACAGGCCACTTTTGACTCAAACGAAGGCGTAGACTAAGACATCGAGCTTCTATGATTTGAAAAGTGCTAAAGTTTGTGTTATTTGGAGACCGCTCGGGGCATATATGCCCCGAGAACGCTAATCGCTAATCTAAAACATCTCTGAAAGTGCTCCATATGACACCAAAGTGCTATGGGTGAGTAAAACAACTTGTTTTATTACCAAAATAAGGCTCAGATTGTAAAAGAACGTTAATTCTCCTTTAATTGGTTTCAAAATGATGCTATGACAGAGTAAAGGCCTAGCCTAACCTTAAGTTTCAGCCTACTCCTTTGTGGTCTTCCTCCAGGTTAAATATTATTGTTTCTGAAATCATGTCAGAATATACAGTACCTATGACCAAAAGCAATCAATCAACAATACTGTACTACCCTCCTTTCTCACCAGTTAACAGTACAGCCAAATCTGTTCTAATGAAGGTGGTCAAACTCCACACAGTTTGTTTCAATAATAAAACTGTGCTGGAGAGAGTCCTACTTTTTAAAAAGATATTTCAGACAAAAACATTTTTTATAAAAATCTTTTTTTTTCTCTCTCTCAAAAGCTTTCTCCTTGCATAAAGGTTGGCCCTTTTCCAAACCTCCTCCCTCTGCCTAGCCGTTCACGCTAGACTTGAAGTGGCATTGCCTTCACTCTTGGGTACAGCACTGAGATTTCAGACTCACTACACTTGCTCAAACGTCTTCTAGATTGAGTTTAATGATGAACTACAGCACTCTTAAAGGGATAGTGCGTTTTTTTTTTATGTTAATCTGTATGGGTTTCCTTCTAAAAGTTACGTGTGTTGACACCGGCTTACCTCTGACAGTCTCAGCTGATCCCGGTTCGGCTCGCTTTCTGGAGCCCACGTAGGGAGGTCTGGTAACTTCTCTGGAACATGAAATAAAGCTTGTTTTTCTTCTCAAAACAAAACATTTGTCCGAAAGGTGATATATTTGCGTCCCAAACAGTGTCTGTCGATTCGTATCACTGCGTGCATATTAGCTGTATTAGCCTGTTCACTTGTAAACTTCCCCTTATGGCAGACCGCATTTGCTGTACACTTCCGCTAAAGGTTAACAGGCTAATACAGCTAATATGTGCGCAGTGATACGAATCGACAGACACAATAAGCGATCCCAATCTACGCTGATGAATGTTTCGTGGACAACTGTTTGGGACGCAAATATATCACCTTTCGGACAAATGTTTTGTTTTGAGAAGAAAAACAAGCTTTATTTCATGTTCCAGAGAAGTTACCGGACCTCCCTACGTGGGCTCCAGAAAGCAAGCCAAACCGGGATCAGCTGAGAGTGTCAGAGGTAAGCCGGTGTCAACACACGTAACTTTTAGAAGGAAACCCATACAGATTAACTTTTTTTTTTTAAACGCACTATCCCTTTAACAGTGCTGTACCACTACCTACCGGGTTGTTTTAGTCATATGCTGTTTACATATTTTGACAGTGTTAAAATGAAAATTTCCATAAAAATCTCCTTAAACAGTCACCAGAGATATTCACTTTTCATAAAAATAAAAAAGAGCCATGGCCCTTTACTGTGGAAGCACAGCCTACAACTTTTGTCAATAATAAATGTTTTATATTTAAATCACTCGTTCGTCTGATCAAATCTTATGTAATGTGGCATCCAGGTCAGCCTTATTTTACATTTTTACGTGAGGAAAAGACTATTCACTATACTAGTCTATTTGCATCTCCCTCGTGGTGAGTGAGGTGCAATGAGGTGAACCCTCCCCTGATGACCCCCTCTCCCTCTGTGTTAGAGCATTTTGGACAGGATCCCTCCGCAGGAATGTGCAGAAGCAAGTGTTAGGAGACAGAGAAGGGAGCATTTGGAAAAGGCCTGGTGAGTGCCAGCTTACCTGGGAAGCATGTCTGGAGGTGTTCAGTCAGGGCTTCCTGAGTCACAGGTTTATGGGCAGAGTTCATAGCCGAGATGGCCAATAACAGTACTTCTCCCAAAGGGATGAACTGTGATTGGCTGATGGGGGACATACTGATTGGTGATACATCACCTGTTAAAGAAAAAGAAAGAGGTAAAAAGATGACAAACTGATGGTTCTCTCAAACAGCACATATCCATAAGCAAGTATCCATTGGTGCAGTATTCATCATTATCTCTGATTTAATTAAAATTGTATTAAATGAAACAATAAACATAATAACACAGGTTAGTCACAATACACCACTGTTTAAAATTAAAAAAAATACAAAGAAACAGTAACATACAGTAAGGAAAAAGTCATGCCTTCATTAGCCAGTTTTTGATATTTTAAATAGGCAGAATTACTGAGCTTTCGAGAAACATTTTTGTTTGTAAGTTCAGACAAGAATGGACATAAGATACAAGGCAAGCATGTTTAAGTGACCAGAAACAGAAGAACTCTTGAACCCAGAGTAACCACCACAGTGGTCCAGTCAGCCTTGACCAGAGGATCCTTCATGAAGCACAACAGACTGCACAAGACACAATGCACATGAGCACAGGCTCAGGGAGTTAGCTCAAAGTATTTTCCACAATGATAAGCGAACAGAAAGATCTACAACTCCATAAATATATACTAGTCGACAGACATGAGTCTCTTTAGCCCTGTGTCATGCGAACCAGTCCACAGCACACGCACACACACAGGATGGTAGTGGCTCTCACACTGCAGTGGTAGTAAACAATCAGCCAGTCCCCTTTGTCCACACGCTAAACCACACCCCCTCCTTTTGTCATGCTCTCCCCCCTTTGCTCCTCCATGTCTGCTGCCACTGCTCAATAAGCGCTCTTTAATGTTTAAAGCACTGCCTCACCATATAAACCACTGCCTCATCACATGCCTGCTCTGGATCTGCTCCCAGCACTCTAACACTGCACTGCTTGGCAGTACGTTGTGTTTTTTTGTGGTGACTAATAGTGAAACGTTGTGCTGCTAAAGCTAACTAGCAGCAGCTAACAAGCTAAAGGTCCCTTTATAGTAGCAGAGATGCAGAAGAACAGCTGTGCTCTGTACCTTAGCGGACAGTTTCCTCTGTTCTAGGTCTGTTCTGGGATCCGGTTATGATCCGGTTGGATTCTGCTTTGGGTCCAGTTCTCTTGCTGTCCTTTCTCTCCTCAGCGGTCCTCCTCCCTCTTACACTCAGGCGTCGTCCTCCTCCGTTCTCACACATACACACACAAATGAGGATCCAGCCAAGGCCTTCCCACAATCCCTTGCAGCACACAAAGACAAGGGGGTGTGACCAATCACAGGCTTTGGACTTTCCGTCTCTTCTATGTCTCCTCCCTCCTGTAGTAATGGCCACAGTTCCACTGCCAAAGGGGTTGCTATGACGATGTGGTTCTCATGTATGATCCTGTATGTATCCCTCTGTGCCACTCAATGTTTCTCCATATCTCCATGTGTCTCTGTGTCCTCTTCGAGCCTGAGTCCCCCCCCCCCTCTGTGCCTGTCTCTCTGAACCTGTCTCTCTGTCTGAGCCCCCCTCTCTCTCTTTCTCTCTCTCTCTCTCTCTCTCCCTCTCCCTCTCTCTCTCTCTCTCTGAGCCTGTCTGTCTCTGGCGTCTTGAGTCTGAGAAAGGCTGTGTTACTGAATGGCTGTGCCGCAATACTACAGCTGGTTCTACTGTGACCCACTTTAAAGTGCACAGAGAATGTAGGACACGCCGGTACACGGGCTCACATGCACAAGCACCACTACAATAGATGTACTGAAGTACAAACTACAGAGGTACTACAACAGACTTATTGAAGTACAAACTACAGAGGTACTAGAAGAAGTGACTTTATTGATCTCACACAGGAGAAATTCTTCTCTGCATTTAACCCATCCTGTTATTAGGAGCAGTGGGCAGCACATTACTGCGCCCGGGGACCAACTCCATAATCTTCTTGCTTCAGTTTGGTCAGGACCTCAGCTGGAGGATTTTACCTATGGTGCATGTTTTGGGTTGGTGGGGGAAACCGGAGTGCCTGGAGGAAACCCACCCAGACACGGGGAGAACATGCAAACTCCACACAGAAAGGCCTGGGCGACCCAAATCTTACGGCCAGAAACTTCTTGCTGTGAAGCGTGAGCGCTAGCCACTCAGCCACTGTGCCGCCAACAGACTTACTACAACAGACTTACTGAAGTACAAACTACAGAGGTACTACAACAGACTTATTGAAGTACAAACTACAGAGGTACTACAACAGACTTACTGAAGTACAAACTACAGAGGTACTACAACAGACTTATTGAAGTACAAACTACAGAGGTACCACAACAGACTTACTGAAGTACAAACTACAGAGGTACTACAACAGACTTACTGAAGTACAAACTACAGAGGTACTACAACAGACTTACTGAAGTACAAACTGCGGCACTGAGGTCCTACACCATGGGCACTAAAGTCTGTAGAAACTACAGCACTGAGCTTTTATAGCAACAAAATAAATCACAAATATTAGGAATATGGGAATAATATTAAACATTTTTAAAAAAAAATCTGTAGATCACAAAAGTCAAGCCCTTAAATTATGAACTTTTTTTGTTATAACATTCCCTCATCAAAAACATGCCTGAAGAGGTTTTAGATGTCATCCATGCATGTTTGAATGGTAAGCCAAGTATATTATTACCAATTAATTCTCAGAAGATACGCCCTCTTGATAAGGCTAGGACTCTCACCACACATAAAACTTTTCCTTTGCAGAATTTGCATCATCCATGTTTGTGTGGGTTTCCTCCATGATGCTGAACATGCAGGGTAAATCTGTTTGTACTAGGACTACAGACCTCTACAATGCCAGGTGCCGTGTGGGCCATATTGGCTCAAGGGTTGGATTACTTTTCCACACACCTAAAAATCAGTGGATTGATACCAACTCAGACCATTGCTACTGTCATTGTGCATTTAGGCAAGACACTCCACCCACTTTGCTCATTTAGTGTGTGAATAATTGGTGATGGTTGGAGGGGCAAATCACACAGAATGGCACAAGAATAAGTGCCTATAGTGTCATTCCAGTGATACTGCGTTTCATGCCCCCTGGTGCAGCATGATGGCCAGCTCAGACCGTGGTCATCTGCATTTGAAAAGCTCTTTGGTTGAGGTTCTTATTCTTATTCTCATAGACAGGGGTGATGAGGAGGGGCCCGTTTCTATTGTCCTATACAAACAGCCAACAATGCTACGACATAACCTGAAGATCTATGGTTCTGCTATAACTTGTAAACAACTGCAATGACGACTGGACAAAATGACAAAAAATAATCTGACATTGATGAATCTCAATTGATTTGGTCTTAGTTCAAAATACAGACTTTGAATCATTGCATGTTTGACACAAAAGCTGACTTTCCTACTTGCAATGCAGGGTTATTATTAAGTTTTTAAGTTTTTGTCAGGATGTCACATTAGCAATGGCAGAGTTTTGGCCTGTTGTCATGGGAACACGATGGCAACAGGAGCAGGGGACAGGAGCAGAGGGACAGGAGCAGAGATGACAGGAGCAGCCGCTGGTTCGAAACCTGCTCTGTCTGTACAGACGGGACATGATATGTGGGCATAATTGACTTTTTTCATTGACAACATGCCACAAATATGTGGTCCCAAACTTGTATGTCTGCGACAAAGTAAAATCTTGCAGTTCCGTGCAACTACCCTAGGGGGTGCTATCGTGACCATTTTAGATTTTCTTATAGCAATCTGTTCAAGGCCGGGGTGTACACCAACAATTAAAGTTTGAGTAAATTTGACCAAAGTATGTGCGAATTATCACTCGTCGAAGTTTGGCAGGAAATGATGCCCTCGCCACCAGGTCACATGGTCTATCCAATATTGCTAGTTGGTTGCCTAGCAATGGCATAATATACTTTTTTGTTCCTATTCCCATGATGCATCTGTGTACCAAATTTGGTTTGGCTACGACAAAGTTTTTGCAGGGCATCCCATTGGCGAGAACAGATGTTTGGCCTGTTGCCATGGCAAAACGATGCGAGATGGCGTGGGGGCATCATTGAATTTTTTGATCGAGACCCTGTTACGAACGTGAAACTATGTCAAAAATGTGTGTACCAAATTTTGTGTGTCTACGGCAAAGTAAAATTTTTCTGTTCCATGCACTTACCCCAGGGGGCTTTATTACGGCCATTTTAGATTTTTTTATATCAATCCGTGTAGGGCCAGGGTGCCCACCAACGATGAAAGTTGGAGTGAAATCGGCCAAAGTATGAGCGAATTATCACTCGTCGAAATTTGACAGGAAGTGGCGCCTTCGCCACCAGGTCACATGGTCTATCCAATATGGCTGGTTAGTTGCCTAGCAATGGCGTAATGCACTTTTTTGGTCCTTTTCCCATGATGCATCTGTGTACCAAATTTTGGTTTTGGTTTTACGCTAAAGTTTTTGCAGAAGATCCTATTGGCAAGGCCAGATGTTTAGCCTGTTGCCATGGCAACACGATGGGAGATGGCGAGGGGGCGTCAATGAGTTTTTGATCGAGACCCTGTTACGAACGTGAAACTATGTCAAAAATGTGTGTACCAAATTTTGTGTGTCTACGGCAAAGTAAAATTTTTCTGTTCCATGCACTTACCCTAGGGGGCTTTATTACGGCCATTTTACATTTTTTTATATCAATCCGTGTAGGGCCAGGGTGCCCACCAACGATGAAAGTTTGAGTGAAATCGGCCAAAGTATGAGCGAATTATCAAATTTGGTATGTCTACGACAAAGTAAAATTTTACACTCCCATGCAACCTCCCTAAGGGGCGCTATAGTGGCCATTTTAGATTTTCTCATAACAATCTGTTCAGGGCCGGGGTGTCCACCAACGATAAAAATTTGAGTGAAATCGGCCAAAGTATGTGCGAATTATCACTCTTCGAAATTTGATGGCGAGCCGCAAAAATGAACCCGAAATTTGTGGCATTGTCACGGAAACACCGTTCACTCTTTTAGAACGCTTTTAATAAATTTTAATGTCCCGCTTGTCTAAATGATACAGCACGATTCTGGTGAGTCTGGGTCAAAAACCCAAGGAGGAGTTCGTTAAAATACGAGGACAGGAAAATGCACCCTCAGTACCAGGTCACGAGCTCAGTCCACTATGGCCAACTTCCTGTTGGTTGCCTAGCAACCGTGTAATATACTTTTTTATTCCTCTTTCCATGATGCATCTGTGTACCAAATTTGGTTTGGCTACAACAAAGTTTTTGCCAGGCGTCCCACTGGCGAGGACAGATGTTTGGCCTGTTGCCATGGCAACACGATGGGAGATGGAGCGGGGTGTCATTGAGTTTTTTTGATCGAGACCCTGTCACGAATGTGTGTACCAAATTTGGTATGTCTACGACAAAGTAAAATTTTGCACTACCATGCAATCTCCCTAGGTGGCGCTATAGCACCCATTTCAGATTTTCTTATATCAATCTGTTCAATGCCGGGGTGTCCACCAACGATTAAAGTTTGAGTGAAATCGGACAAAGTATGTGCAAATTATCGCTCGTCGGAGTTTGATGGCGAGCTGCAAAAACGAACATGAAATTTCTGGCGTTGTCACGGAAACACGGTTCATTCGATTACTCACTTGCCCAATACACATTTTTTAGCGTTTACGATGGTTAACAATTACAATGATGCTGCTCACGCGGCAATGGGCAGTGCCAGTCTGTGCCATTGGATGCCATGAGTGTCACTATAGTGTGGCATTGAGTGTTTAGAAACAGGAGAGCGCTTTGCGCTCTGGTTTTGTGGGCACACATGACATCGTGCGTGGACACAGTGCACGCAGTGCACGATGTCATGTGCGCCCACAAAACGATTACAATTTTGCCACCGTCATGGCCAAGGGCGGTGTCACTGTGCCATGTCAGCGGGCACAAGTCACTGACATAAGTGCCACAATGCTTGGAAACAGGAGAGCGCTTTGCACTCTGTTGCGTGAGCTGCTCCGTCTCAGCTCACGCAGGCCGGCAATGTTTTGGGGTGAACAATTACAATTTGGCCGCTATCGCAGCCACGGGCAGTGCCACCGTGCCATGTCAGCGGGCACCAGTCATTGACAAGTGCTTAAAAAGGGGAGAGCGCTTCGCGCTCTGCTGCGTGCGCTGAAGCAGAGCGCTACGCACTGCAGAACAGTTACAATAGGCCCTACACTTTAGCGCTCGGGCCTAATAATAATAATTTAAAAAAACCACAACAATAACAATATAGTGCCACCTATGGAAAGAGCTCGCATCCAGTAACGCACCCGTGGGGTCCATTATCAATGACGAGTGCGTTCCTGCACATGTTGTTCTTCTTTCTCCTTACCCTCTAGAGGGTAAGAGGGTAAGGAGAAAGAAGAATATGTGCAGGAAGCCCTCTCTTTTTGTGGATATCCTAAATGGGCTTTTAACAAAACCAAGAGAGACAAGTACAAGAAACAAGACAACAGAGAATCCGAACCCAGGAGGAAAGGGGTAGTGATTCCTTTCCTTGCCGGCGTTTCTGAAAAACTACAGAGGATTTTCAGACAATATGAAATCCCTGTTTATTTCAAACCCACAAACACTTTAAGACAAAAACTGGTCCACCCAAAGGACAAAACACCGAGCCACAAACAAAGCAATGTGGTCTACTCCATTCAGTGTAGTGAAGACTGCAGTGAGCGCTACATTGGAGAAACAAAACAGCCACTTCACAAGAGGATGTACCAACACAGACGGGCGTGCCAGAGTGGACCGTCATCTGCCGTACATCTTCACCTAGAAGCCACGGGCCACTCATTTGAGGACAGAGGTTCAGATCAGATTCTTAGCCAGAGAAAAGAACTGGTTTGAGAGGGGAGTTAAAGAGGCTATTTTTGTCAAAAAAGAGAATCCTTCTTTAAACAAGAATGGGGGAGTCAGACATAATTTGTCTCCCATATAGAATTCCATTCTCAAACCAAAATCAAAACAAACAAAGGAAACAATAGGGCCGACAGATCAGGTCCAGAGGTGTGAAAACAGCCATTAGGGTTTGAATGGGTATACTAAACTAGACGCCAGAGAGAAAATGGAAAAACAAAAGACAGAAACTCAAAACAAAGAGGTGGGATAGTTTCAGAATAATTTCTGTATAGTTAGCTCCTCCCTGCAGCTAGATATAAGCAGTGTCTATCAGCACTCTAACCAGAACTGACGAAGCAACTCGGATGAGTTGCGAAACGTTTTCAACCAAATAAACTTTGTCCAGTTGACAAATTGAATTTATCCTTTTATCAATAATAATAATACTAATATTATCCTTTTTTTCCCTGTAGAGAAATTATCCTCTGCATTTCACCCATCCTTCCAGAGCTGTGGGCAGCACATGATGGCGCCTGGGGACCCATCTCCATGATCTTATTGCTAGGCTTGGTCAGGACCTCAGCTGGAGGATTTTTTACCTATGGAGCATGTTTTTTGAGTTGATGGGGGAAACCGGAGTGCCCTCTTGCTGTGAGGCATGAGTGCTAGCCACTCAGCCACCGTCCCTGCAACAGCCTCATGCCCGTTCACTGTTCCTCAAACCTCGTCTGCCCATCAGCCGTTTCCTCTTCCTTCTTTCTTCCATCAGCATCACGGACAGTAAGATGCCATGAAAAATGTACATATGCCATTATCAGTCAATGTTTTCTGTGTTTCTTATACCGATTTTCTCAATATAGCCAGAACCAGCGGACTTCCCCTTACTATGGCCACAGACCATGGAACAACAGGACCACAAGTGGGTGGCAGAAACACTTTTTACAGTGGGCGCAAAAGGAATGCTGGAGCTGACCTATGATACCATCCCCCACCACCAGCTACCTTGTATCATTCAGGCTCCATCACTCAACCGTTTCTTTGCCCAGCGGCTGCTGGTTTGGATGCCATACAGGATCTGGAAGGTACGCCTCCAATGTACCAAACCTAATTGTACTGGGCATCAGTTGTCTGCACAGGAGAGTTCGGCAGGTGCTGGACATTGACAGCTTTTATAGCATGATCACGAAAACCCTCATTTGCACCAGATGTAGATCCAGGGGGTCATGCTGTGCTTCAGCAGTTGGACCGGGCCCATCGATCAGAGTTCAGAGTTATCTTCACACACAAGTAATAATATTTGCCTATTCACTTATGTCTGAGGAAATCTGTATGCTTTTGTTTAGTGTATTAGAAAATATAAATACCTAAAAATATATCCATTCCATTGTTTTTGTAAGGCATGACTGTGACCTCAAATGTATGTCATAAATGTGGCCAGTTTCGCACCATGGAATCTGACCACAGTCAGTATAAAGGCAATGTATATTGTCCAAACACAGAGCCAGTTACAAAAGAGGAGTGGGTTCAGTGTGAGGATATTGGATTAGCTTTACTTGTTATTTTAATAATAATCAATGTTTTTATTACCATCTAGTATTAATAATTGTTCTCTTCCTATTATAAAAAAAAATATTATTCTATTATTGTTAATTACTCTTCTATTCCTATTTATCTATGTGCTTATTGTTGGTCATGTATGTTAATATCTTTCTAATATCTTTATGAATCTAAAATGCTTTTTTTAATATTCTGGTTCCTTTTCAGTTAGAAAATAATCATTGACCTGCCTGAAATTACAGACTGTCAACAAAATGTGAAATTTTGGGCATACTCTTGTGTTAATAAATATATTTATTTGTGGAATTGATTGTGTTGTATTAATTTACAGTAAAGCACTTATAATATCAAGAAGCTGCTTGCAGTTTGAATGAGACTTTACAGTTACAATGGTATGAATGGAATTCCCTAAGTTGCCATAGGAAACAATTGCATAAGTAAACAACTTTAAATTGACAAATAGTATTTTGGACAAAGTTTTAATAATTTCCCTCAAAAATGACAAAACTTTACGAAAAGATAAATAACTGATTTTAAAATAAGCTCATTTAAAAAGTAAATCTGTTCATTTGCTCTTGCTCTGGTCTGGATTCAAACCTGCGACATGCTGGACTTTCTTCCCTTTTTTCCTCCCCCTTTTTCCCCCTTCTTATACAGACAAATGTTCCCCAGCTTTAGCTCATTTGGTTGAGTATGAATGGGTGAGTGGTTCCTTGTAAATTTTACCAGATATGAGTATTAGGGCAAATTGTGAAATTCTTCAAAACTTCAAAACTAAGAAAAAAACAAATTTGTAATGGCGTACTGTTTATTAGTTGATCTTACTGATCTTACTGGGTTGATCTTTTGAACATCCAGGGGCAGGACATAGAGACTGTGGACAGTTTCAAGTACCTGTGTGTTCACCTCAACAATAAACTGGACTGGTCCCACAACACCGACGCCCTGTACAAGAAGGGCCAAAGTCGCCTCCACCTCCTGAGGAGACTGAGGTCTTTTGGAGTGTGCAGGCCTCTGCTCAAGACTTTTTATGACTCTGTGGTGGCCTCTGCTCTCCTCTACGCTGTCGTCTGCTGGGCCCCGAGCAGCACAGAGTGGGACAGTAAGAGACTCAATAAGTTGGTCAGGAGGACCAGCTCTGTCCTGGGCTGTCCTCTGGACTCTGTAGAGGAGGTGACTGAGAAGAGGGTGCTGGCCAAATTCACGTCCATCATGGACGACGCCTCTCACCCTCTGCACCGGACTGTAGAGGAGCTGAGCAGCTCCTTCAGCAGCCGACTGAGGCACCCCCAGTGCAAGAAGGAGCGCTACCGCAGATCCTTCATCCCCACTGCAATCAGACTGTATAACTCGACTATATAGGCCAGACGTGCAATATCCTCTTTTCCATGCTCTCCCTGTTGATGCTTGTATTATTATTTTTATTTTTTTTTTATTATTATTATTATTATTACTATTTTTATTATTACTTACTTTATTCCATCATTGCCTGCATGCACTTTTCTTTCTTGTCCATACTGTCCTGGAGCTACTGTGGCAAGTAAATTTCTCCTGTGTGAGATCAATAAAGTCTTATCTTATCTTATCTTAGTTCACGTTTTTCATCATTTTCAACAATATGCTTTATTTTAAATGTAATTACATTTTAACGTCATTTTGACACATGACATTTTTAAGACATCCGTGGCATTAAATGAAGAAAAGTATGTATCTTTTTTTTAAAGGGCACTAAATGATTAAAATACACTTAAATATACCAGAAAATCTACACATTTTGCATCTCATTATATTTTCATTTTTTGAAACTGCAAAACATCACTGACATAAATGTTATGTTAATTTAGATTTGAAAAAATTTAAAATGCATTTAGTTAACCACAAAACAGTTATTCTAATACTGAGAATTGTATGTTTTATGGCACACAGACCTTGGACATAGAGTTTGTACATGGGATTGTGGAGCTTTGCAAATGAAAATGAGAGTTGGAGTCTTTGTTTCGATTTTTGTTATAAACTGACTTAAATTACAGATACAAGTCAAATTTTTGTCGTTTATGATTCTTTATTTATTTTTTACTTAGCAAAAATAACTAATGATAATGATTTTCTAACTGTAGCATGTACAGAGGGGGGGAAAAAAGAAGGAAAAAAAAATACAAATTCTTGGGCAATGGGCAATGCTAAACCACTACATGTGTATGGAGTCTTGTCATGGCTGTGTGGCTGTGTTCAGTTTTTTAGTATTTTACCTCCTTAAAGCCATAGTATGGTATTTATTACCAAAAAAAATAGAGGAGGGTCACCTGCTTGCTTGCATGGAGATGTTCCTTTGGCTATAGGCTTCCACAGTATGGTAAAACATCTCCATGGAGAATGTTTAGCAATGGTTTTAACTTTCTATTTCCATGGAATCATGTGGTTGACTTTCCACCTCCAGATCACTTTAAAGGCAGTATCATGTTTCTGGATCATCTGGATGGATAGACCAATGTATTGGTTGGCCGACATATAGTCATCTGAGCCTTAAATCACCAGCAAAGGCTGATCTTTGTTTGGCCCTACCAGCTGCCTAAATATACATAAAGAATGTATTAATAAAGCTTTATTTATTTATTATATATTATATTTGATGAGTGAGCTACTGTACCCAAAACAATTTCCCTTATGGATCAAGAAGGTTTGTCTAAGTCTTGTTAAGTCTTGTTGTGTTTTAAAGGTACAGTGTGTAGAATTCGTGGCGCATAGGTGGATAGTGGCTATTGCACTTCCTGTTTTAGCTACGGCAGACCTCGAGGGTCACCCGGGCGCACCGTAACGCGGACAGCTCGCGTACCCGCGCACGAACCGCACGCACCCGTCGCTGTGCGAGCCCTCGCCGAGAACTACGGTATAAATAAAACGCAGTCCCGTTCACTGTTTTTTTTTTCTTTTCGCATGAAAGCACACATTCCCGATCGTGTACCATGACAATCTACACATCAAATGAAACCTTACAGTCTCCTCTTTTTGACTATGCAATTAATTTCCCGGCACAACAATCACTCCCCGAGCACATGGGGCTTTTATACGGAAAAGCACAAGCTAAGTAACAAAGCACTTTGTTACTTAGCTTACCTTTGAAGGCTCTGGACAGGTCAAACTCTGTATTTCACCATAAGCTTGGTCTCAATCTGTCCGTAAGGATCCAGTGAATAAAATCCAGTAAAACAATTTAGTCCAAAACACGTGTTAGATCCATTACGACGTGTGATCCGGCAACATGCTTGTCGTTGTTTATCCAAACACGTACTATCTCGTTGTGTGAAAACCACGAGTCTTTGCCGAAGGCGGAGCCCAAATGTCCTTCTGCGGCTCTCGTAATCAAAATGGCTGCCTCTATATGGGGAAGATCCCCCTTTTATGCAGGTATATCTAAGTCCAACAGAATACTTTGATTTCATGATGGAAGTGAAAAGGCTTGGAAAACACTGTATTTTTAAATGGGTATCTTCAATTTCAGTAATTAACGGGTAAAAATCTTACACACTGTCCCTTTAAACACAACCAAAATGAAAAATGGGTGAAAAAAATAATAATTTTAGTGTGATTTTGACTAAAACATTACATACCATGGATTTAAATAATAAATATGATAAGACAACAAAGAATGCTACCATAATGACTTTAAAAATCATTCTTTCTCTAGACAAGAGAACGTGATTTTCAACATTAAATCTTTCTAGTACTTTCTTTCATATTATCATGTGGTCTTATATCCATGTAATTCCTCAGTGGTCCAGGTAAGTTTCATAGTGGTCCATGAGCATATACAGGTCCATCCACTCATTCCTTCTGCTTATCCGAAGCTGGGTTGCAGGGGCAGCAGTGTAAGCAGGGACTCCCAGACTTCATTCACTCCGGACTAGGGATGCAAATTATCGGTTAATTCATTAACTGATAGTTGATTGACCTTATCGATCGATTAACGATTAACTGATAAGCGGTGTTTTTCACCTGAATTTTAGTGTTTCAATAGGGTCTTTAAGAATATAAGCTATAGTATACATAACACTGAGTCAAAAATATATCATAGTATTATTATATTGTATATTCCTCAATTAATTATTCCTTAGTAAAAAGCAGACAAATGTATTGATGCTGAATAACAAAATACAGTAATCCCTCGCTCTATCCAATTTTTTTTTTTAATAGTGTAACATTGTGTTCTGTCCTGATTGGCTAAGAGACTAGACCAGGACTGAACGTGGACTGGACCAGGTCTGAACCAGGTCTGGACCTGGACTGGACCTGGACTGGACCGGGACTCGACCGGGTCTAGACCTGGACTAGACCAGGATTAAACCACCACGTGCCGCTGCTGGTTTCGCCGCGGCCCGCGCTCCGAGCCGCAGGCCAGCCGCACGGGGCTCGGGGCTCGGCGAAACCAGCAGCAGCGGCACGTGCTCAGCAGCCCCGGTGTCCGCGCGGGCTGCTGAGCAGTGCCGTTGGCACCTGCGGTCGGCTGTGAGTCGAGCTTGGCGCAGCGCGGTTGCCTTGTTTCATGACCGCGCGGGTCCGCGTGTCCGCGGTTAATTACAATTAATGCATTTTGATCGACCAACGTCTTAATCGACAATTAACCGTTAATCGATTAATTGTTGACATCCCTACTCCGGACACTTCCTTCAGCTCCTCTTGGGGGACCCCCATTGCGTTCCTAGCCCCCTCCAGTGTGTCCTGGGTCCTCCTCGGGACCTCCTTCCGTGGCCAACGCACCCCTGAAACATTCACTTGAGGCTGCTTCAGACACTCAAATGAGACGCCTTGGTCACCTCCTATGTCATAAAAAGGGAAGAGTGTCTGACTGAAGGTGCAAGAAGACAGTACACAGCATACCGCTGTGTTAGCCATCGAGTGCAGAGCAGAGGGGAGACAGCGAGGTGTACTAGCGATGTGCGGCAGGGAAGGCAGGTTAAGGCAGTGCCGAAATACTTTATATATTTTATACATAACATTATTTCTCCACAGCCAAGTGTTCTCTACATTATCGAGTTTAGATCACTATGTTAAATCTCCCATTTTTAGACGCTTCAGGTTCAGGTTAATTTTTCATTTACATTTATTTAGTTATTTCTTCCTTTTTGTGTATTAACAAAATAATTCATTAAAAGTAAATGTTTTTATTTAGTTAAGATGATTTGTGTGAGTTTGTAAAGAAAAGCAACAACATCTAGCGGAGCGCATCAACATTTCTGAGCCTTTGCCTTATCAGCTGTAAACCTCACCGCATGTCACCTGGCCTAAAGCTGAACACACACAGAGAAGTCAGAGACAGTTGGTTTACTGAGGCTGCAGGAAAAGCCTCAATGCTTATGGCTCAGTGGGAGCGCGGATCACCCTGCCCGGCTTCTGTGTGCTCGCTGCGGGAGAGTGGGGCTTTGTGTGTGGAGCTCCCTGGTGTAGTCTTGATTGTATACAGGGAAAGAGATGGGTCCATCATGTGAGCACTATCCATGCTGACCCGGTCCACATGTGGAGTGGGGAGAGAACTCACCTGGAGCTACTACACCTGTGCGGGTTATATTTGTGAACAGCCTATGGCTCAAACTATATAAACTATAACTAACTATAACTCAGGGAACAGCGAACATAATGCACAGGACTCTGCAACATGTCTCCGAGCGGTTGGAGCTCTCTCTTCCAGACACTCAGCACTCAACCAAAGTTATAAAACCACAGACAGTCTGTCTGCCCCATTTGCAGCTAGAGATAAGTGTGGAAATCCTGGAGCAGAATCTAAAGTTTATGAACCTGATGGAATTAAATGAAAGGCAGTGAAAATTCTCGGCACACGTGACGCACAGGACGCAGTGGATGAAATGATTTCATGGTGGATATAAATTGATGTTTTTTCCCATAGTGGCTCTAAACGGTAAGTTGTGCACATTTTGTTCTTTTAGCCTTTGGTTCTTGGCTGTTTTTGCCTGTAAACATTTTCTAGTTAGCATGGGTTGCATATAAAAATGATAAACTTCAGCTCAGAGTTTCATTGACAAACACGGACTTTATGAGATTTTTACTTGGTATTTTATTTATTTGACATGTAGCAGCTGAGTTAGTGCAGGATCATCTGGTTAAATTTAGGCTACATGGTTGATATGGTCCAATTAGGCCCGTAGAAATTATAGGCCTATCGCATGTAGTGCTTTAGTCATGCTTCAACCCACCTCTACAATTGTGTCACGCAATTCACACATGACGCATCCGGTGTGAAAGTACCTTAAGGGAGCGCCCAGCCAGTCCTCCACAGAGTGGCTTGGTATACAAGTCTATTTGCTCTCATAATTGTTCTGATACAGCTCAAGATCATTCTAAAGTTATTCAGGAAAGGTTCATTGCGGTTTTGTAAATGGGACTTTTTTTAGTATTGACACTTGCTCAAATGAGTGTGAGTTTCTATACTAGTTTTAATAGTGATTAGTATCTGATGTTCAATACAACTCTTTTCAGTACTAAATCAGAACTAAGCAAGGTATTTGGGGCCAGACCATGAGAAAAGAAATTATGTAACTACCTACCAACCAGATTTTTTGACAGTTCGACTAGCTAATTTTTCTGGTGAAGGGTCCGCTCTATCCTTAAAAGGAGATGTTTTTGTTTTGCCTTGAATGCTACATGCACAGTATGGTATTATAGGAAATTTTTCACAATACTACCTGCTTCTTCTACTACTTCTGCTACTTCTAGTTGCCTCAATAGTGCGAGCTATGGTCATAGACAGCAGAGGCCTTTACAATTTGGTGTCTGTGTCTTGAAGCTAATGCTAATCTAATCTAACTCAAAATAGAAAATAAAAAATATATAAAAATACAACTAATGAAAGGTTAGTTGTTCTGATGGTGTGAAGCATTATTTTAACATTAATAATTCCATTTAATACATGCTAGCATTGGCTTAGAGACAGAAACACTGCTTTTCAACACAAGTTTCATCCACTCTATCATCAATCTGTATCTGTTAATTATAGAATATTTAGATCTGTACTTTACCAGGGGAAGTGGAAATGTTATTGCTTTACTTGGAATATTCCAGAGTTTGGAACTAACACTATCTCTCCTTGGAGACAAGCAAGTAATGCCACCTTGGCACATTATAGGTCTGATCTGCGGAGAGGTGTCTAAACAAACACAACAGAATGCATGTCTAGGAAGATTAAGAGAAATAACCTTGCCACTTAATAAGCGCAACCATGGGACATTCTAATGTAGGTGAAGCCCTAACAGCTCCTTGGAAACTAGAAGGCAATGAACCCTAAATAGTTACGGACCACAAAACATCGGTGAAAATGTGGAGTTGGTTAGATGGCCATTAACAGACCAAAATCACTGGCCATCACAGCTCAGGTTAAGAAATCCTTAATTCTTAGTTGAATTTGCCAAGATGTATTTGGATTACCCCACACTTTTAAAAGGAACAGAAGCCAAGTAAGATTTATATTTTAATTTTTTAAATGATCTATGTCTCCAGATACGATGCAGACATGGTAATATCAAATGTTATTACTGCAGCTACACCTACACCAGCTCTACATGTGTGCGCAAGAAGCGCTGGAAGAAGAGGCCTTACCCAGGTATTTGATGGTGAATCCCCGAGGGGGGTTGAGGGACCTCCGCATCCAGCCCTCCCTCAGGACCTCCAGGTGGTCCTCCTTCCCCTGGATCAGAAGCACGTGCTCGTCTATCCATCCCAGGAAGAAGGTCTCGGAGACGGCCTCGGTGATGCGCTGGTTCCACACGCGCTGCTGCGCGTTCTCCGCTTTGAAATCGGCGAAGATCTCATAGCCTGTGTGATGTCTGGGCAGCTCCTCGCTCTCAGACACACGGCTGGTCCCCACACCCCCTTCACAGCCGTTTCTGCTCAATACTATAGCCAGGGAGTGCGGGGCTATCTGTAAAAAGGACTCCATCGATACTCGTCCTGCTAGCGTCTCACAGATTCCATTGTCTTCATGTGAAAAACAGATCTTACACCGGGAAAAGCTCCATGGTAGCGCGATGCCCCCGACTCTGCGCGCTGATCGCGGAGATACGTGAAGCTAGCCCGCTAGCTTCAGTTAGCCTCTCCGCTTTTCATCAAAGCCATCTCCAGTGACTCCGGTGTTTCCTTTGGACAAAGCCTGTAAAGATACACGGCTAGTATCGACTCCCGCATTTACCCCGCATGTCTAGTGTGCGCAGGGCAGATAAAACGACAGCTGACAAACGAACGTGCGATAAAGGTCGTTGTTAGATGAAGCACCCTTCGATTAGCTAGCTGCTAACACTATCATAAATGAATTGATCCGTTCGAGACGCACCGAGGTGTCATCCCCGTGCTCACGCAGCGATAGACTGGTACCGTGGCACCTGTATGGTTGTGGCAGAATGTGTCCTCGGAGTGATCCTTGCTCCGCGGCACAGCGGCAGGGCGCATCTGGATGTGCGTGCTCCAGGTGCAGTGATGACAGCAGCACATCTGGCTCTGAGCATCAGTACCTCAGCGCCCCCCGACGCAGGCTACGCACCACTATCACGTACCACTATCACACAGCACTATCACACAGCTCTATCACACACCACTATCACACAGCACTATCACACACCACTATCACACAGCTCTATCACACAGCTCTATCACACACCACTATCACACTGCACTATCACACAGCTCTATCACACACCACTATCACACACCACTATGATAGTGGTGTGTGATAGTGGTGTGTGATAGTGCTGTGTGATAGTGGTGTGTGATAGTCTATCACACACCACTATCACACAGCACTATCACACACCACTATCACACACCACTATCACACACCACTATCACAGCACTATCACACACCACTATCACACAGCACTATCACGTACCACTATCACACACCACTATCACACAGCACTATCACACACCACTATCACACAGCTCTATCACACACCACTATCACAGCACTATCACACACCACTATCACACAGCACTATCACGTACCACTATCACACACCACTATCACACACCACTATCACACACCACTATCACAGCACTATCACACAGCACTATCACACACCACTATCACACACCACTATCACGTACCACTATCACACAGCACTATCACGTACCACTATCACGTACCACTATCACACACCACTATCACGTACCACTATCACACAGCACTATAACACAGCACTATCACACAGCACTATCACACAGCACTATCACGTACCACTATCACACACCACTATCACACACCACTATCACACAGCACTATCACGTACCACTATCACACACCACTATCACACACCACTATCACACACCACTATCACACTGCACTATCACACACCACTATCACACACCACTATCACACAGCACTATCACACACCACTATCACACAGCACTATCACACACCACTATCACACACCACTATCACACAGCTCTATCACACAGCACTATCACACTTCACTATCACACACCACTATCACACACCACTATCACACAGCACTATCACACAGCACTATCACACCACTATCACACACCACTATCACACAGCACTATCACACAGCACTATCACACAGCACTATCACACACCACTATCACACACCTCTATCACACAGCACTATCACACTGCGAGACTGCACACTACACACGGTTGGTTACTACTAGGCTCTGTAGGCTATTACAGTGTGGACTCACATTCACACGGGGGAGTTCTATAGCACTGTAGCCCAAATACACTGCTTAGGAAACTGTCCGACCATCTGAAGAGGACCACTGGAACCATGCAGCCCCCTAATGTTCTTCCTTTAATCAATAAGCCATCAATACCAAAAGTGATCACTTCAAACATTTTTTTCTAAGAGAATGTATATGATGTATGCCTAGCCTAAGCCTACAGGCATTTGCTCTCTGTAGGTCCAGGTCTGTTGTTTGTTAATCTATAGCATGAGCAGTAATAATAAGACACAAGTGCACATATGGATGCAGAGTTTTAATAATTCAGACTGACATTCCTGTTCAGTCAAGAGGGAGAGCTTCAGTCACATGCATGTGCCCTGTCACACACATGGGCCCTGTTTCGTCACCTTCACCTGCTGCTTGTGTTTTCTGAAAAGAAAAGAATGTATTTAGATGAAGTCTGCAGTCAATCATGAATCAGTGCTTGTGCAGCTCCTGGAGGTTCTGAGCTTTCACATGAAGCATAGACTGTCCATATACTGAGAATGAGTAAAACTTGTACAGTATGTGTACTATATCTGCATCTTATTAAACTGGCAACTTAGTTTCCGTTGTGATTGTAGTAGTCTACCTCTTTTAAGCAGTAAAAGTGCTATTTCTAGGTCTATTTTTAAATTATTTTAAGCCATTATTTATTATCTTGTTTTATGCATGAAGAGTCCCTCAGTCGTCCAGGTAGAATCCATGATAAAAGGAGAAATTCAATTTGTCAACTGGACAAAGTTTGTTTGGTCGAAAACGTTTCTCTGCTCATCCGAGAGGCTTCGTCAGTTCTGGTTCTAGTGCTGGTTAGCGCCTGTTTATATCTTATACCTGTTTATATCTTATATCAGATATAAACAGGGTCTAACCAGCACTAGAACCAGAACTGACGAAGCCTCTCGGATGAGCGGCGAAACGTTTTCGACCAGACAAACTTTGTGCAGTTGACAAATTGAATTTCTCCTTTTATCTTGTTTTATTGCATGCTACATTTTCCTGCTGTTCTTGATCTGTGCGTTGCAACATTGGAATTTCCCCACTATGGGACTAATAAAGGCATATCTTATATAATCTTAAGCTATACTGTTACCGGTCTTGTGGTGGCAGTTCATATATCAGCTGTTGTTACTTTCTGAGATGTGATCAGTCTGATGGACCTGGCAGCTCGCTCAGACATGACCTCTCCTCCTGCTGCATGGTGCTCTCGTGGTTCTTGGAAGTGTCCCGTGTGTGAACAGAAGAATGTTCCCTCCTTCCATTTGATGGTGTCTATGACTCATTTTCTTCCTTTTGCAGGGATCTGATCACTATATCATAGAGCTGGACAGTATGACCAAAAATGTATATCACGGTATTTTTCAAAATTATACCGGTGTCATGGTAATTGACAGTATTTTTTTTCCCTGCATGACTAGGTGTTAACCCCATTTCCTAATAATTTAGAGAATAATTACTGCAGTAAATTTGACTTGGTAAAATATATCTGGGTCCAGTGCCTTAATCATCTCCTTGAAGCACTTTTCTCAGCAGGACTAAGTGGTACCATGTCTTTGGCGAAGTGGACAGTAATAGTGTTGGTAATATCGTTCCACCGTTTGCTTTTCTTGACGTAGGCAGTTCCCCTTAGCAAACGCGTCTTTGAGTGACGTCTGATTCGCATTTTGTGCTGCAGTGCCAACTTGAACGTTACGATCTTAGTTTCATGCATACTTCATATTCCAGGACATGTTTGTGATGAAGGTGGTGAAGCAGATTGCTTGTGTTGCCTCCTGCAGCTACACCTTTAGCCCGACAACATTTACAGAATAGGGTTGATTGATCAGCACCAGATTTTTTTTAAAGCCGAAGTACTTCCACACAACTGACATGGCTCCTCTTTTCAGTATAAGTTCTTCTGTTTCTAACAACAATGTCCATGTTGTTCACCGCTCAACACACACTGTAGCCCTGTCCTAATTCGAGGGTTATTGATCCGTGTGTGTAATTTGCATGGTGCGTGTTGTTAGCATTAGTGTTAGCCGCATGTGTCGGCTCCATGGGCTGGACCTATCCCATTTTGGCATTGGGCTTGCGGTCCATGGAGGTTAGTTCGAGGGCCTCCCTCGAATTGGGACATGGCTTATGCTACCACCGCTCTCATGCCACTGCAAAACAGTCCCCCGGCGCAACGTTCCGCTGCTCTGTGTTTCCAATGTTTTGAACACATACACTCACCAGTATTCATCATTAAAAAAAACAAAAAAAAAACACTGGTATTCGGTATGAACCGGTATACTACCCAGCCCTACTATATCAGGTCACTACAGAAGAAATAGTCACATCATGGACAAGGTATAGGAGCTGAAACCAAAGTACAAACTCTGGATCAAGAAGGCCATTGGAATCAGGAAGTAAAGCACAGACACAATCAACCAAGATAAAGAAGCGTTCCTCCTTTCACACACATAGGACACCCTTTTACAAGGACCACTGTGTAGCAGGAGGCGAGGTCAGTCTGAACCACCTGCACATCACCAAGACCTCTGACAGTTCAGAGGATGGTTCACAGCTAGCAGCATAACCATGTGACAGTAAATATGTCTCATGGATAATGTTTGCCTAAAAGAACACAAACATGACTAAAGTAATGAAAGAGAGTAGATGAATGTTACCAAAGTAATGTGTGCTCTCTTCAAAACTGAAGGTGCACTGTTTATCGTTTCTGCTACTAAGTCCACCACCTGCTTGTCTCCATGAAGATGTTAATGATCTGCCTGGAATGTATGGTAGTAAACTGGTTTATATAGCTAGCAGTTATTCAATTATTGTTATTGCTCAAAAATACCTTAAAGAAGGGATAATATGCAAAAATTACTTTTTGGAGCTTTCTACCATGTAATGTAATGCACTCACCAAAAACATGTCTGAAGAGCAGAGGTTTTAGATGCCATGCATGCATATTTGTGTAATCTAGCAATTTCTCCCGGGCTCTATTTGAACCCACCTTGCTGTATGATCCTATAGCTCAGCCTACAAGCCTACATCACCCATGCTCCCGCACTGCAATTGTCTAGTACAGGGGTCTTCAACGTTTTTCAGGCCAGGGACCCCCAAACAGATGGCGAACTGGGCCAGGGATCCCCTACTATATATACAGCATAGAATTGTGTTTTATATTAAATTGAGCTTAGTGTCATGTATAAACATTGCTACTCTGTTATGGTACATCCAATACAAGGAAATAATACACAGGTTAATACTGTATTTTACACTATAAAATATAAAATTATATTATTTTAAAGTAAAATCAAAAGATTTCGCGACCCCCCTGCAGTACCTCCGCGACCCCCCTAGGGGTCGCGACCCCCCTGTTGAAGACCTCTAGTCTAGTACAATACAATAGAATACAACTTCACAAATCCGATGCAGTAGTTTTATTATCAAAATGCACACCTATTGTAATGTGATTGCACTCAGAAGGGGGAGTGATGCTCGGAACGGAAAGGGAGGGGAGACTCAGCATCTAAAAACAAACGTTTTAAAAATACATCTTCACTAGAATCATTTGGATCATTTCAGCCTTGGAATTGCCAATCTCTACTGAACAAAAGGTAACGGGTAGCCATTAACTTTAAAATTACCGCTTCATGATATCACAAGGTGCAACAGAGTATTTTGAGCTTTGGAGATCTAGACAGACAAATAATCCAGGATTACTCAAAAATGTATGAACAAAACAAAACACAACTCCAGGTATGTTTTTGAGGAGGTACCGACATTCTAACGTGCCTTAAAGCTCACAAGAGTCAATTTTGTGTAATAATATCTGTTCTTTCAAGACAAGGTAACACATCATCTCTTACTTACCAATACTCAGAGGTGGGTAGAGTAGCCAAAATTGTACTCACATAAGAATAACATTACATTAAAATAATAATATAATAATATTACTCAAGTACTGGTCCAAGAAATTACTAAAGTAAGTGTAAAAAAAAATGTGGATAAAGTACTATTCAAGTAAGTGTAACTTAAAGACTAACTGTCGGGACTTAACATCTGATTTATAATGTGATTTTACTGTAATTAGAAGGACAAACAAATAATGGATATGGTATTTTCAAAGGACAGACACAAAAATGAGACCAATTCAGTCATATCTGAAGGAGCACTGCAAAGAAACGCAAATGTTCAAATAATTTCATATTGTCAACGTAAAGATTTTGTCACTTTAGACATACAGTGGGAAGAGAAACCACAACTTACACTCAAGTAAGAGTAGTGTTACTATTACTGAAGTAGGAATAAGAATATGCTGCCAGAAAAGGTACTCTGAAAAGTTATTTAAGTAAATGTAACTGAGTACTACCCACCTCTGCTGTTCATGGTCATCAATAGCACTAAAGTTGTTCCATTTGAATGTTATAGACTAGACATGTTCCATCATTAGATTCACAACAAAATGTGTGTGCGTGTGTTTTAGTATGTTGTTTCAAGCATGTGTGATGTGGGCTTCTCACATCAAACAGGAATCCAGTGAAGACAGGCCTATGTTGCCCTAAAAAGCAACATAGACTCTGAAAAGTACAATTTCTTTAAATATTTTTCTATATGATCTATATGATTTTCTATATGATCTAATACATGAACAACTAAAACTTTAAGACTTTAACACTTTAAGATTATTGTTCTTATAGGGAAACTAAATAAATAAGTCACTGATAATCATGTTTCCCTGACAACTGAAGACCTCTGCTTCCTCCTGTGGTCATGGTTAGAATGACACCCACCTGTTGTGTTGGCACAGCAGACACTCGGTGCTGTATGTGTGCCCATCAGAGCCACATACCGGGTCATACTCTTTAGTGCAGCTCCCCGACTCCAGCCTGCTGCATTGGGGCTGCAACAAGAGAGACAATTCAACATGCACTCAACACTCAACAGATACTAGTCAATACTAAAATTAATATCAAAATTAGATACTCATTTGGGCAGGTATCAACACTAAAAAAGTCCTATTGACCGGTCAGAAATTAAGGTTTCTTGAATAGCTTTAGAATGAATTTGAGCTGTATCAGAACAAGTACAGACCATCTGTAGACCAAAATTAGAATATCATGAAAAATAAAAAGGCAAAAAATATTTGTTGTCACTTTTTTCAGGAAGTCAAACCCATATATTATACAGAATCATGACACATAGTGTATAATGTTTTGTGATTATGGTTTACATATAATGAAAACCCAAAATGCATTGTCTTAGGAAATTTGAATATTGTGAAAATAGCTAATTAGCTCAAAACACTTACAAAGGGTTAGGGTTAGTAGTAATTCATGCCAAAGGAGGCCCAACCACATATTGAGTGCATAGAAATTAAGAGAGGCCTGAGATTTCTGTTTAAAAAACAGAAATCTCAGGTGAAAAAAAAAATATATAGATGTACGTACTATGGAACCAGGCTATGGAACCACTATGGAACCAGGCTTCAGACTAATTTTTCTTGACCTTCAGGCATTGAATTGGCCTATATTACTTGAAGCAGTATTTTTTACTGCATTTTTTTGAAAATCTACTTTGATAAAGCCATTATCAAATATTATCGTGAACAAGACTTCGAGATACTTGAACTCCTCCACTTGAGGCAGGGACTTTCCACCTTTTTCCAGTCGAGAACCATGGCCTCGGATTTGTAGGAGCTGATCCTCATCCCAGCCGCTTCACACTCAGCTGCAAACCGCCCTAGTGCACGTTGGAGGCCCTGGTCAGCTGAAATGATCAAGACAACATCATCTGCAAATAGCAGAGATGAGATCCTGTGGTCCCCAAACCAGAGACCCTCCGGCCCCTGATTGCACCTACAAATTCTGTCCATAAATACAATGAACAGAACCAGTGACAAAGGGCAGCCCTGTTGGAGCCCAACATGCCAGCAATGCGAACACCACTTCTGCTCCGGTCATACAGGGAACGGACAGCCCTTAGCAAAGAGCCCCAGACCCCATATTCCACATTCCCCACAGGACCCCCCAAGGGACAGGGTTGAATGCCTTCTCCAGAACCACAAAACACATGTGGACTGGTTGGGCAAACTCCTATGAACCCTCGAGCACCTGATGGAGAGTATAGAGCTGGTCCAGTGTTCTGCGGCCGGGACGAAAACCACACTGCTCCTCCTGAATCAGTCATCCGTTGGATTCTCCTCTCCAGCTCATCCATCGGATTCTCCTCTTCAGTACCCTCTTCGGTGCTCCCGATCTTACTGGGGAGGCTGAGGAGTGTGATTCCCCTGTAGTTGGAACACACCCTCCATTTCCCATTCTTAAACAGAGGGACCACCACCCTGGTCTGCCAGTCCAGAGGTACTGTCCCCAACCACCATGCAGTGTTGCAGAGACGTGTCAGCCAAGACAGCCCCACAACATCCAGAGACCCAAGATACTCATCCACCCCCGGAGCCCTGCCACCGAGGAGCTCGCCAACCACCTCAGCAACTGCAGCCAGGGTAATGGATGAGTCCGCCCCCTCAGAAGACACGACGGTGGGATCGAGGAGATCCCCAAAGTATTCCTTCCACCGTTCGACAACATCCCCAGTCAAGGTCAACAGCTCTCCACCCGCATTGTAAACAGTGTTGATGAAGCACTGCTTCCCCCTCCCGAGGCGTCGGACGGTTTGCCATAATTTCTCTGAGGCCATCTGATAATCCTCCTCCATGGCCTCTCCGAACTCCTCCCAACCTCAAGTTTTTGCCTCTGCAACTGCCCGGGCTGCAACATGCATGGCCTGCTGGTATAGTAAGACTCCTTCTTCAGCATCCCTTAGGGACTGCTGCTGCAACAGGCACCGCAGACATTACGACCAAGCTACAAGTGGCCACATTGACAATAGAGGCCGAGAACAAAGCCCACTCGGACTCCATGTCCCCAGCCTCCCCCGGAATCTGTGAGAAGTTCTCCTGGAGGTGTGAGTTGAAGGTCCCCCTGACAAAGGACTCTGCTAGATGT
This sequence comes from Paratrypauchen microcephalus, assembly GCA_036785185.1. Lineage (NCBI taxonomy): Eukaryota > Metazoa > Chordata > Actinopteri > Gobiiformes > Gobiidae > Paratrypauchen > Paratrypauchen microcephalus. The sequence continues at coordinate 208,647 of JAVJIX010000247.1, read as the reverse complement.
TCTCAACAGACCTTCACTATACGTTTGGGTCTGTCAGGTCTTTCCGGCTTCCTCCTCCTCCTCCAGCAGACCCAACTCACAACAAGGTGGAGATTGGTTGACAGCTCTGCCCCTCTCTTCACCTGAGTGTCCAAGACATGCGGCCGGAGGTCAGATGACACGACAACAAAGTCGATCATTGACCTCCATCCTAGGGTGTCCTGGTGCCACATGCACTGATGGACACCCTTGTGCTCGAACATGGTGTTCGCTATGGACAAACCGTGGCTAGCCCAGCAGTCCAATAACAGGACACTGCTCGGGTTCAGATCAGGGAGGCCGTTCCTTCCACTGTCATTGTCTATGTTGGCGTTGAAGTCCCCCAGTAGAACAACAGAGTACCCGTTCGGTGCACTGTCCATTACCCCTCCCAGGGACCCCAAGAGGGACACTGCTGTTTAGCCCGTAGGCCGACAGAACAGTAAGAGGCCTGTCCCTGACCCAAAGGCACAGGGACACGGCCCTCTCGCTCACCGGGGTGCACTCCATCACATGTTGCTCCTTCCGGCTGGCGGCGGGCGAGTACCCACCCCAGGCCTCGCTCCAGGGTGGGGTCCCAGTAATGCCAATCCGGGCGACGTAACTGGCCTTACTGTGTTTCTCATCATTGGGGCTTCTGAACTGCTTAGTCTGACCCATCCCCCAGGACCTATTTGCCTTGGGCATGAAGCCCCTGAAAAGTTAAGATTCTCTTAATTAGGCAAAGGGTATTCAGACACTTGATTAAAAAAAGTTTGAATACCCCTCGTCTAAATAAAGAGAATTGGTATTAAGTATCAAGTCTATTCCTTAGTATTGAAATTGAGTTTGAAATGTTAGCATTGTGACACTGTCTCCAGTCTGCTGCACTGAGGCTGCAAAACAAGAGAGACACACAAGTAGCCCTATCACTATGACACAACTTGAAGTATGATAATATTGCTCAAGAAATTATTGACAATAAATGATAATACTGAAATGAATTAATGCAACTGAACTGAACTGAAAACAGGATTATCCCCCAAAACTACACATGTCATTTCTAGTATTTATTATTATTCTCTTGTTTTCATTGTTTTTCTCCTTTTTAGAACAGATTTTTCAAAATCCTAAATTATGAATCTGATAAGCTAGTCCCCCAACGCAATTGACACACTTTTTTCATGGGGGAGTACCGCTGCGGGAAAAGCGGGGTGTCCCAATAGAACATATGTTGCTGGATATGCAATGGACTCTTATTATAAGTGGCAAGTTGTGTGCCTAGCACCTATGTACCTGGAGGACGTGGTGGACATTTACTTATTTGGATTTTTGATAGCTGGACATCTGTTGATTGGCCTGGGATTGTCCATGATTTATTGGAAAATTGGCAAGCTGGCAGAGAGTAAAGAATCCCCCAAGCTGTCTGCTGTAATTTCGCACCACAGCAGAGCCGTTGTGGACCTTGTAAAAGGATTACATCAGAAAGTGGTACAAGTGGAGGACCATCTAAAAGGGTTCCAACCAGAGGAAATATCTCAAAGTTTGGATACCATCATGAACATGCTGACAGAACTGTGCAGAAACAACGCAGCACAGTCTGTGCGCCAAGAGGACCTGTCAAGGTCTTTAGCGACTCTGCAGGGTGACACGAAGATGGGAGTCTGGCAGAACCAGGGTTCCAGCTAAATTGCTCGCTCGCCTGGGTCTCTAAAATGTATTTCATTATGCTAAATTAATGCCCCTGATGTAATTAATGTCCCCTGGGAAAATCTGGCTCCAACGGGTCTGTTTGTTTTGACTTGGCTCTTTGCATAAACACTCCCAAGGTCACAGATGTGGCTTATTATCACAGCACAAAATATTGACATTCTAATCTCGATCACACTGACATGTATTATGTAAACACATTGCCCTGTCTATTTTAGAAATGTTTGCCTCTACTTCAGGTTTTTTTCAATCAACTTCATCGATTTCTGATCTGCTCCCTTGCCCCACTCTTCCGTCTGTCGCCAAAGAAAAAAACACCGTATGTTACCTGTCCAGTTGTTTTTCTGTCATAACATGTTGTGAATAATTGTCATTGATTGTAATTGCATCTTTTCCACTCTGTATCTCCGAGTCGGCGGCGTGCACATACGCACGGCCCCTTCCCTAGCTGCTCTATCACTGTCCTGCTTGGTTAGTGGGGAAATGAAATTTCGATTCACTATGTGTACATGTACATATGTTTTTTTTGTCAATAAAGCAAACTATGACTTGTTGTTATTGTTGTTGTTGTTGTTGTTGTTGTTTATGCTTACATCCTTTTTCCCCTTTATTAATCAACATTAAGTAAAGTTACACTGAGGAAAGACATGGATTAAACAGTATTACACAAGCAATGAACAGATAACATTATTGACAGCAGGCATGGTGTATAAAGAGAGGTGGACAACATAAGGGAAGCAAACATTTGATTCTTAATCATCTTAATTTTATTTGAGAGAAGAGCACAAGACAGGTTAGGTTTTGTGGGCATATACATTGCACTTGCTATCCCTTGACTCTGAGAGTTTTCCTCTTGTGTGTACATTTTGTAGTGATGTGAGTTGACCCTTGTTTATTGAGGTTTGTAATTATTGTGTAGGTGCATTAAAAAGAAAGTTATATGTAAGCTTGCAAGTTCTGATTATTGATTAGATTAAAAAAATAAATCTACAACTCTATCGCTAATCTAAAACATCTCTGGAAGTGCTCCATATGACACCAAAGTGCTATGGGTGACTAAAACAACTTGTTTTATTACTGAAATAAGGCTCAGATTGTAAAAAACGTTAATTCTCCTTTAAGTCAGTGAGAAGGATTTTTGTGCTAGTTTTATCTAAAGTGAGGGCTGAGGAGTCCTAACAGACAGAGCTTTGGAGATGCTGAGATGTAGCAGCCGAGGACACCAGATAGAATTCCTGTGACTTTTTTCCAGAACTGATATATGGATGAGCACTAATAGTGTATGTACAGTGCCGTGAAAAAGTATTTGCCCCCTTCCTGATTTCTGTGTTTTTTGCATATTTATCACTCAAAACATTGTCAGATCATCAAACCAATTTTAATATCACACAGAAACAACCCAAGGAAAGACAAAATTCAGTTTTTGAATGATGATTCCATTTATTAGTGCACAAAAAAAATCTAAACCTATCTGGCCCTATGTGAAAAAGTAATTGCCCCCTTAATCTAATAGCCAGTTGAGCCTCCTTTGACAGCAATAACTGTAACCAAACGTTTGCGATAATTGGTGATGAGTCTTTCACACCGCTGGGGAGGGATTTTGGCCCACTCTTCTATGCAGAATTGTTTCAATTCTGCCATATTGGAGGGTTTTCTTGTATGAACTGCCCGTTTAAGGTCACACCACAGCATCTCAATCGGATTTAAATCCGGACTTTGACTTGGCCACTCCAAAACCTTAATTTTGTTTTCTTTGAGCCATTCAGAGGTGGACTTGCTGGTGTGTTTTGGATCATTGTCCTGTTGCATGATCCAAGAGCGCTTGAGTTTGAGGGCACGAACTGATGGCCGGACATTCTCCTTCAGGATCTTCTGGTAAACAGCAGAATTCATTTTTCCGTCAATCACAGCAAGTTGTCCTGGTCCTGAGGCAGCAAAGCAGGCCCAGACCATCACACTGCCACCACCATGCTTTACTGTGGGCACCATGTTCTTTTTATCAAATGCTGTGCCATTTTTACGCCAGATGAAACGGGCTGCAGACCTTCCAAAAAGTTCAATTTTAGACTCATCGGTCCACAAAATGTTTCTCCAAAAGTCTTGAGGGTCATCAAGGTGCTTTTTGGCAAAGGTGAGACGAGCCTTTGTGTTCTTTTGTGAAAGCAGTGGTTTTCTCCTGGGAACTCTTCCATGGATGCCATTTTTGGCCAGTGTTTTTCTAATGGTGGAGTCATGAACACTGACCTTAACTGAGGCCAACGAGGCCTGTAGTTCTTTCGATGTGCGTCTAGGTTCTTTTGTGACTTCCTGAATGAGCCGTCGTCGCACTCTTGGAGTAATCTTAGTTGGTCGACCACTCCTGGGAAGGGTTGCAACTGTTCCCAGTTTCCTCCATTTTTGAATAATGGCTCTGACAGTGGTTCGCTGGAGCCCCAGAGCTTTGGGAATGGCTTTGTAACCTTTTCCTGAATTATAGACTTCTATCACTTTTTTCTCATTTGTTCTTGAATTTCTTTGGATCGTGGCATGATGTGTTTGTTCTTGAGATGTTGTAGCCAACTTCACTTTGTTTGACAGGAACTATTTAAGTGATTTCTTGATTCAACACAGGTGGTGACAATCAGGTGTGGGTGTGGCATGTAGAACTGAACTAAGTTTTCTCAAAACTGTGGTTAGTCACAGTTAGTTTGTGATTTAACAAGGGGGGGCAATTACTTTTTCACATAGGGCCAGATAGGTTTAGATTTTTTTTGTGCACTAATAAATGGAATCATCATTCAAAAACTGAATTTTGTCTTTCCTTGGGTTGTTTCTGTGTGATATTAAAATTGGTTTGATGATCTGACAATGTTTTGAGTGATAAATATGCAAAAAACACAGAAATCAGGAAGGGGGCAAATACTTTTTCACGGCACTGTAGCATGCATATATGTACCACTAGTATTCAGAGAGTGTGTGTGCATTTGTCAGAGGACAGACCCGTTTTGTACATTCTATGACCAGAGATAGTGAACTCTATGGATGATTTTATATTGAATCATTTGTAAATTAATGTTTCTAGATATAAAGTAAATATTTTTAGCAAATTTGGGACCAAAAGGGTCTATCTGCACACTGGGTGTTAATAGTGAGATGGACATGATTCTTCTATTTACACCCGTCTCAAGAAAAAAATAATGAGACGTGTCTGCCTACGTAATTTCCTGTGAAAAGTGTGGGAATCCAACCGTTTCAGAATCGGACCAGAATCCGACCATTATCCAACCAGACCTTCGAAGCAAAGCTAACTTAGCTTAGCTAAGTAATTTAACAAACAAATTTAACAAAAGGTAAGTTAACGTTGCTACAAAATATATTTGCAGTGCCTGTTGTGCCTGTTATTCGTCATTCTGTTCGAATCAAGTAAGATAATGGTAATATTAATATTGGTCCAAATGGAAGCATTTGGCCCTCGTAAGCAGCAACTAAGCCCCATTCACTAATAAATGCACTTATTTTTCTTTAAAGCTGTAAGTTTATCTTAAACTGGCCACGGCTAGCAAAGTTTGCTAACGCTAGCTTACTAAGGTAAACTGCATGTCAGTAGCAGGCTAATCGACCTGATTCCAATGGAGGATAGAACATGCAACAGATTAGCCTGGGAATTCCCAGGCCGCTTCCGTTCGTTTCGAACTAGAAGGCGGCCTGGAAACTCGTCCAAGCGAGAGTCTCAGATTTAGGGCCCCAATCAGAGAGCGGGGGAGGTGTGGCAAGACGGTGACGCGTACTACATGACAAACGGAAGCTTGTAGTTTGAACTGACAACTGACATGATTGGCTATGGACTTACGTATACGCTCAATGATAGACATTCATAACGCCCAATAAACGGCCGTTGGCAATCGCTAACCACACCTCCGCTACGGGATTTTTCGAAGCGAGTTTCCAGACCCATATCTCACTTGTGATATGGTCAGGTGTTAACCAGACTAGCAACAGATCGCTTATGGAAAGATTTTAAATTAATGTGTTCTTTTATCCATTATTTTTTATTTTTTCTTTCTGAATGCTGAGGCAATGGTCCAACAGGAGCACATGTTACAAGTGAGAAGATACATTCGGCAAAGACTGATTGAAGCCCAAATGACCTAATCCTCTAGACCTGACCAGGTCTAGAGGAGGTCTAGACCACCGCGGCTCTTGCATGGCTCTCGCTCACATGCGCTCGTCCTGCGTGCAGTCCCCTCCTCGCTGCGGTCCCCTCCTCGCTGCGCGCCTCAGCTGTGACTCGTGAGAAACCAGGAAATAGACCCGCACGCGGCGCTTTAATCCACCTGGTCTAGTCCTGGTTTAGTCCTGGTTTAGTCCAGGTTTAGTTCTGGTCTAGACCAAGGTTTAGACCTTGGTCTAGGCCTGCTGTCAGCCCCGCGCCGGGTCATGTGCGCTATCACACGTGTCAGAGCGCAGTCTTCTCCCCCCTCCCGCTTCCCCCCACACTTCACTATTAATACGTTTTGTTGAAAATCTATGAAAGTTTGAGTGTTTAAACAGAGACAAATGTGAGAAAAGTTTAAATCCAGTCTGAGAAAAGCGTATAATGTGTGTGGCTGAGCGCGCATTATTTGAATTTTTGAGATTTCGCGTTTCGTAACTTGAATTTTCTTTCGTATCTAGAGACAAAAATTTACCGTGAAAGCGTTTCGTAACTTGAAATTTTCGTTTGTTGGGTCATTTGTAAGGTGAGGTACCACTGTATACTGAATCTGATCTGTGTGAGCGGCCTATGAGTTTAGCATCACACTGATTGTGTGTGTGCATGAAGTCAATTTTGCAAAAGGTTTAAGAAGAGATAGGTACTACTTTTTGAAGAAATTGTACTTTTCAGAGTATTTTTCTAGCGGCATATTTTTACTCCTACTCCAATAATATTTTTACTGAAGTAACTACTTATTGTCACTTACTAGAGTAAAAGATACTATGAAATGATTTGTCTTTCTTGCAGTGCTCCTTCAGATGTGATTTAGTTTGTCTCATTTGTGTGTCTGTCCTTTGAAAATACCAGCTTTTTGTGCCTCGTTTAATGTATTGTCCTTCAAATTACATTCACTTTAAATTGTAAATCAGATGTTGCGTTCCAGCATTTACTCTTACTTTTCCCAAATACTTTTTACTCTTACTTGAGCAAAATGTTTGGCTACTCTACCACCTCTGATATTAAGCTCACAGTAACAAATAGAGAGATCAAAATTTGTACAGATCAAAGCTGTGTTAAATTGGGTGGCAGTTTCTAATCAGTAACTGTAGAGGGTGCTGCAGACTTGAAAATAGAATCTGCACGCTTTTCTATAGGCACAATAGATTTTGTGTAGTCTTACCTCACGTGGCTGAAGTAGTTTTAGTCCATCCCCATCTCTATGGACATGTTTCTCCTCTGCTGCAAAAACTACATGGGAAAAACCAACAGTACAATTCAAAAGTTAGATTTTAGATCCTTGGGGTGCCATTTGATGTGACACTCAGTTACATTTGAGTCATTTTTTTGATATTACAGTATTTTCTGATCTGTTCTAATATAGTTTCCTTGTTTTATTCACACATGTTTTATCAACACATAAATCTTGCATATTTTGTCCCTCATACTGAAAACACTTTTGATGCCATGTGGTAATACATGTACTGCACTGTGTTTATAAACTCCATACACCTTCACTAGAATCATTTCGATAATTTCAACCTTAAAATTGTTCATCTCTGCTGCAAAGGTTAAAAAAAAAAAAAAAAAGTACCTGTTAACATGAAAACTATACCACTACTGTAGTGCATTTTGAGCTTTGGCGATGTAGACAGACTAATAATAAAAGATTACTCAAATATGTGTGAATGAAACAAAGCACAACTTCAGGTATATTTTGAGATAACAAAATTTTAATATGGCTTAAGCCCGCAAGAGTAAATTTTGCATAACATAAGGCCTTTATATGCAGGTTTTTGTTGTAATACAGCAAGTTCTTGGCTCTAGTCACTAATAGAACTGATCAGGTTGAACATTTTTTATTTTACCTTTTGGCGATTTCATGGCAATGTATAATGCCCCATCATCACATTCTAGAATCTGAAAACTGCCAGTTCAAAAGTGATGCTATTAATCATCCCTGATGCCGTGATTGAGGTCAGTTTAAATGGTAAATGGTCACATCTTTATATAGCGCTTTTCCACCTTCAAGGCACCCAAAGCGCTTTACAACAAGGAACCAATCACCCATTCACACACACATTCACACACCAGTGTACGCAGACACTGGGGGCGAGGAGGGTTAAGTGTCTTGCCCAAGGACACAACGGCAGCATTCATCTGTGGGAGCTGGAATCATACCAACCAACCTGTGGGTCAGTGGATCTGACCGCTCAACCACTGATGTTTCTTATGTCAAGAGCGGGATTTGAACTGCCAACCTTTTGGATCAGTGGACAAACGCTCTACCAACTGAGCTACTGCCACCAATTAAATGAATGTGGTGCGTTTGTGAGCAGTAAATGAGTGGACGTACCAGTGAGGAGCAAGGCAGAACACAGCAGCACCGTCAGCTTCATTGTGAGGAATGGATGTGTCTACAGAGTGTGAGCAGATGCAGCTTTCTCAGGCTATGTGCTCATGTCAAGGTTAGACAGGTTTACACAGCTTGTGCCCTGCTCTATACACAAACAGAAGTGCCTCCCTCATTTTTAGGGACTGAGCATAAATTTGTGCACTTTGCTACAAATATCAGTTATTGGCCACAGAAGCTCGAACAAATCCATATTGGCCCATCTCTAGTTTAGGTTACCCATTTCAACAAAAAAATTGTAATCTAATCAAATTTCCATTTGTTCCCAGGTTACTCATACAGGAGTCAAAACTTAAGGGTTCTAGGCAAAATTGACTCTTATGGGTTTAAGCCATGTTATAATGCATTCTATGCAATAATGATTCTAGTGAAGGTGTATAGAGTTTAAAAACACAGAAGAGCACTTCCTGTATTATCACATTACCACCAATTTTCTGTTTGAGAGAAGAACTCAGCCTAAATATGCAGGGTTTCTGTGTTAAACAAATGTGAATGAACAAAACACAACTCCAGGTATGTTTTTGATGAGGAAACAACACAGCATAAATCAGAAACTAGTGTAATATAGGCCCTTTAATATAATTTTAGATCTAATTATAATCATAATAATCATAATTTAGATCTAAAAATCTTGCCTAATTTAGTAAGTTGATCATTTTACTTCCCGGTTGGACAAGGGCAGCAAAGGTAATTCCATAACTGTTACTTAGCTACCATACTGTAAATAAAAGCCAACACTAGTCTTGTCTACATTGCACAATAACCCTATGATTAGATTGATAAAAATAAATGGCACCTTTATTTTATTAGCTGAAGATTTAAACTACCAGAGCATAAATTGTTTCTGCATTTTGGATGGAGATTTCTGTGTTGATGACATAAGTAGAAGGATTCTTTTAAAACGCAGCACCACTTCCTGTATTTTTGTACTTTTCTTCTTAACCTTTTCCTATAAACATCCACTTACTTGGTATAAAACTATGATAAATATTTACTACAGGTACCATGCCACCAAATAGAGTAATAATGAGCGCTAGATAACATCACGGATAAATGGATTTGGAACTGTGGGGAACAGCGGCTCAGTCCATATTCACTATCATACGTGCCAGGGGGAGGATTGCGAGTCGCACAGACCTGCATGAAGTGGGGACCTGACAGAAACCAGAGTTCTGGCAAATTGTCTGTTCGCCTGGGTTCGCCCTCTGTATCGATTATGTTAAATCCCCCTTTTTGTAATCAATTCTCCTGGAAAAATGTGATTCATCCGGACTCTTTGTTTTGACTGCATCTTCTGCACAAACACGTCCAAGGCCACCAGCTGCCGCTTATCTCAGACTCTACAAAAACATTGCCACACACTATTGGACTCACACTGACATGTATTAAGTAATGCTGCTCTGTCTATTTTTAGGATGTCTGCTTCTTTTTCAGTTTTCAATCAATTTAATTGATTTCTGATCTTTTCCCTTGCCCCATATCCTTCACTCTTGTCGCCAAAGAAAAAGACACCGTATGTTATCTATCCAATTGTTTTCTGTCATTACATGTTGTGTATAATTGTCATTGAGTGTATTGCATCTTTTCTGCTCTGCATCTCCCAGTCGGCGGCGCGCGCAAGTGCAGTGGCCCCTCCCCTAGCCACTCTATACTGTCCTGCCTGGTTAGTGAGGAAACTAAATTTCGAATTCATTCTATGTACATGTACATATGATTGTTTTTCGACAATAAAGCAACTATGACCTATGACCTATGACCTAAAAGATGAAAACCTGTCATATGCACTATGATGTGTGTTTGGGGGAGGGCCTACATTTTCAGGAGCCTGTGATCAACACAAGCATTCATGGGCCTGTTTAGGTGTATGATCCATCCATCCATCCATCTTCTTCCGCTTTTCCATTTCTGGGTCGCGGGGGCAGCTGTATGATTTTCAACTAAAGTTAGTTAAGGGGGACATTCGTGTACAAGTGAGATCAATACTGTGGATGTACCCAGACTTCCATTTTCCAGCTTTGTCCTCACTCCTGCCTGAGAGTGTCATAGCTCTGGGACTTAGGAGTTTCTATATTGAAAGTGACTAAGTTTGGGCTTTGTGTACTGTGGCACTGAAAAAACAAAGACAATTCATTCATCATGTGTGTTTGTGAGAAAGAGCCTGAGAACTGTGTGAACTGATGAGAAATATTCCAAATAATGTGACCACCTGAGCCCCTGTTCAGATTGAAAAATTTGTAATACATTTTGAAGTATATTGCTGAAGAAGAAACAGACGATAAACAATACGCTATTGAAAACTAACGTATGCTGATATACAGATGCGTTCTGGAAAAGTCCAGAACAGCTGTCTGGTCAACGGTGGCCGGCAAGCAAGAAGTGCAAGGAGAAATGTGGCTGGCAGAAGATCAGAGACAAGAGATCAAAGTTATTGGAAAGCGAAGCATCCAAATGTAGAAAGCTCACAGAGCTTTTCGGTCAAAATGGTGCCACCACCAGCAGCAGCACCAGCAGAAGGCCTAATGTGGGAGAGGAGAGGGAGGGAGCGACAAGGGTATCTCCCCCGGAGGACTTGCCAGAGGAAGAGGAGCTACCGGTAAGTTAGAAGGACAAAACAGCAGGGTACGGTTTAGGCTACTCGTTGACCCTCTGATAGTCAGCTTCTATTACTTGAAATTTGTGTTGTGATGATGAGAAATAGTTTGCCTGGAAGAATCCATGACTCATCGCTGTACCAGCGGTATCGCGCTGTATAGGAAATACAGAGAGATATCATTTGGCTGGCCAGGTAAAGAAATAGTGGCTTATTGCTGTCAAAATAATTTGTGCAAACAGTAGGCTGCCTATAACCTAACAAAAGATCTGGACCCTGGGGTGGGTTATGTTGTGCAATGCCTGAGAATGAAAAGGATACAAGCTCAAGGATAGTGTTTAAAATCATATTTTAGCATACTTAACAATTATGATAAACCAGGCTTTCATAAGCCTCAAATTTTAGCTGTACATCGTCCAACTGCATCTTTATAATGATCTTATTGTTACATCACTACCAGAGTAGCTAGCTATGCTCTCGCTGTGTGACGGGAATATCAGGAAAAATTAACACAAGAAACTAGAGAAATACCAGGAGCTCAAGGAAGAGCTGGAGAAGGCCTGGAAGGTGAAGGCATCAGTGGTGCCCGTGGTGACCGGAGCACTCAGGGCTGTAACTCTGAAACTGGAGGAGTAGTTACAGCAGATCTCAGGAAAAACATCAGACATCTCAGTCCAGAAAAGTGCAGTACTAGGAACAACAAAAATACTGCGCAGAACTCTCAAGCTCCCAGGCCTCTGGTAGAGGACCCAAGCTGGATGAGGGTGAGAGACCAACCACTGTGGAAGGTGAGGAACAAGAAACTGGCAGAAGGCATATGACCATTATTGAAAAGGATGGCTATATTGGTCTCACGATTTTTATTTTATTTTTTATTTTTGTATTTATAAATTTTGAGTTGTTTATTATTCTGACAGATGAAAATAAAAAAGTGAAAATGGAAAATTATGTTTCATTCTTGGTGATAAAAAGTTAACTTACTTCAGGATCTGCTTTAGCCACTCCAGTTTGAGGGTTATTGCCCTGAGTCTCCCATTGACCACGGGCATCACTGATGCCTTCACCTTCTAGGCCTTCTCAAGCTCTTCTTTGAGGCCCAGGTGTTTCTCTAGTTTCTCGTGTTCCATTTTCTTAATGTTCTGTTGTTTATCCACCACCACTATGTCTGGTTGGTTTGCCATTTGTAAAGCTAGATATAAACATCTGAAGAAGTGGTGAAAATATACAAATGTTAAAGTCAAACCTACTAAAAATGGGAAGAGTAACCACAACTTTTATTCAAGTAGGAGTAGGCCTACTGTAACGCTACTTTAATAAAAAATAAATAAATAAAAATTACTCAAGTAGGAGTAAAAGTAGCTATATGTTCTAGGCATTAAAGGGATAGTTTGGGTTTTTTGATGTGAATCTGTATGGCATACCCTTCAGCAGTGTCGTGCATTAACACTGACTTATCGCTGACAGTGTCCTGTGAGCCGAGTTTCTGCCCGGTTCAGGAGCTGACGAAAGTAGGTTAGCCAGAACAGTTAATAAAGCTTGTTTTTCTTCTCAAAACAATATTTGTCCAAAAAGTGATCTATTTGCCTCACAAACCAGTTGCCCACGAAAAAGTCAGAAGTCATAATCGCTTGGTGCTATTTTCTCGCGATTCCTATCACTGCATGCCTATTATTATTATTAGCCTGTTCACTTGTAAACATCGCCACTTACAAGTAAACAGGCTAATAATAATAATAGGAGGCGCCTCCACTGCAGGCGAGGTCTAGGAGCGGGGGTCAGTGTTGGTGAGAGCTCCTGAAGCAGGCCGTTTTCTCTGAGTTTGTCCCGTAGCCCTTCGACGTATGAGTTGTCTGTAGCGTTGTTTCTGGTAATGTTGAGCAGAAACTCCTGGCTGTGTGTGCCTTTGAGGAGGCTCACATGACAAAGACGACGACGAACAAAAACAACGTTGGGGTCGAGACTGAGACAAAATCAAGACTTTTAAAGGTCAAGGTTGAGACAAGACCAAGACCACAGCCTGAGACCATCTTTTTCAATATTTATCTGATTAATGTTAATTTAAGCTTAAAATAAGTCAAGCAAGCTGTACTACACTTAAACACTCTGCGCCCCCTTTTTGGTGGCGGCCTCCATGGTTATTGTTTACGTTACGGATACAGAGGAATTCTCCCCCAAAAACTTTTGAAGTAGGTCAAAAGGATTCTAAACAGTGCTTTATTCATAGCACGAAGAACAATGATGCAAATAAACGATAAGGTGAACGTTTTTATGGTGTCATTTCAATAAATAAAAGGATATAATCGTAATTCAATGACCAGGACCATTCATATTCATTTGTTCATTTATTGACTCCTAACAATACACACAGACCAGACATAAAAACAAATAGCATGAAACACATATGTACATATATACAATATAAACGGCACAATAAAATGAATGGTAATGTTAGAATTATGAGGCAGTTCCACACGCCATGCTAATCCTCAGTGTCACTGTCAGGGCAACTGTCATCTTCCTTCTCCCCGGTTTCTTATATCCTGTCTGTAACAAAACAAAACAGTAACAATTAGGTGTCACAGGAGTACCATCAAAAGCATAGGGTAAAGGTGGGCTTCATTACAATTGTGGCTGGTATAGTCACTCTCACAAATCAACACAGAAAGTGTTGTGGAGTCTATATCCTAAACAACAGATGTAATAAGTCAACTTCAGTTTTATTTGTCAATTCCTCACATGCACTGGACATACAAAGGAATTGATAAAAGAAGAAATTCAATTTGTCAAACTGACAAATTGACAAATTTAATTTCTTCTTTTATCATAGATTCTACCTGGACGACTGAGGGACTCTTCACGCATCTTAAATACAAAGGAATTGAAATTATGTTTCTCACTATTCCACACAGAGACAGGTCAGGACAGAGGACAGATACAGGACAACATATAGGCAGGAGAGGACAGACATTAAGATGCAAGACAGGACAACATATAGTTATGAGAGGTATTGTGTTGTAACCTGTCCTAAGTGTAACAAAAGTGTAGCAAGTGTGACCAGTGTAATAAACAACTTTTATACCTCTACAGTAACTATAAGATAATTTCAGTTTTAGCTAAACAATGAAATACTAGTGTGCAACATGGTACAGTCAAGTAAGATCAGGCATCAACAGCAGCCCAAGACAGTTCCTTATGGGGTGTTTAGTGCAAGGTAATATCAAATTTGCCCCAAACCACACGTCACAAACCACACTATCAGCTGTTTTCCTTGTTGTCAAATAGTACATGTCTTTGCCGACAGCAAGCTGAGTGTGCCATGTGAAACTGTCCTTGCATGTGAGAAACAATAAATTGCCTTGCAATTACCTGTAGTTTGAAGCATCAAGATCTTCACTTGTCTTCACCAGTTCTACGAAGGCCTTCCTCAGCTGTCCCATTCTCAGCACCTCCTGGAGCCTTTGACGGATGACCCTCTCACAGAAGACGGCTCATGTTGGCTCATTCCTAAAAAAGATTCATAAGAACATAAATAAGTGTTGTGATTGTGTTCACATACAAAAGAAATAACATACATTGTACTGTATGTTCATTTATGTAAAGATAACATATGACTTACTGTTCTTTCTCTGGTCTGACAGGTTTTTGTCTTTGATATGTACAGTGGTACCTCACCTTACGAATGACCCAACAAACGAAAATTTCAAGTTACGAAACGCCTTCACGGTAAATTTTGGTCTCTAGATACGAAAGAAAATTCAAGTTACGAAACGCGAAATCTTAAAAATTCAAATAATGCGCGCTCAGCCACACACATTATACGCTTTTCTCAGACTGGATTTAAACTTTTCTCACATTTGTCTCTCATTTAAACACTCAAACTTTCATAGATTTTCCAACAAAATTATTAATAGTGAAGTGTGGGGGGAAGGGGGAGGGCGGAGAAAACTGCGCTCTGACACGTGTGTCAGGTCTAGACCACCGCGGCTCTTGCATGCGTTCGTGGGATTGAAATCCCCCAGAATAAACTTTGGGGCGTCGGGGCAGATTGTGTCGAGCCGGTGCGTGACGTCACCAATCAGCTGTGCAGCGGCAGCAGCGGCAGCAGCGGCAGCAGCGGCAGCCCGGGGGTGCACGTACACAATAGTAAAAAACAGCTGCTGGAACTCACGTGGCAGGTAAAAGGGCCGAAGAGAGACTGATAAAAGTTCAATGTCTGGAGTATAGATCCTCTACCGCACAACAACAGTTTTACAGTACCTTTCATTGATGTAGCAGCACACTCCACCACAGCGAGTCTTGCTGGTTACTTCCCTGAGCGGAGTCCCAAAGTCTGAGCGGAGTCCCAAAGCCGCTCAGAGACAGATCCTCATCTTGGTCCGATTCGTTGAGCCAGGATTCCGTGAAGACAAGTAAACAGGCATTCTTAATCTCCTGCCTGACCGTGACCCAAGCTTCCAGCTCATCGAGCTTGTTGCGGATGGACTGTGCGTTCCCCAGCAGGATGGAAGGCAGGGCAGGTAGCCTGCGGCGGTCCTGTAGAAACAAGTGTTTGAGTCTCCGGTGTATTCCGCCTCGTTTTCCCCGTTTGTGGCGCCCCGGTCTGGCAGTCGTCTTGCGGAGCTCCGGTGGAATGTCTGGAGGAGGCACGACATTCGTGGATAACCGGAGTTGAAGTAAAGACTCCCGGCTAAAGGTAATCCGCGGGAGGGCTCCTCCCCGGAGCGCACTCGGTTCATTTGTCTCATGACTCGACAAGTAGTCCAGGTTGAGTAACCACATTGTTGATCAAAAATAAGAGATGACACCCCAAACACACGGATAAACTTTGCTTAAACGCACCAAACTGCTCGAAGAGCTACCCGGGTTGCATGCTGTGGAGCGCCCCCGGAAGAGACAGACAGCTTTGAGCTGTGTTTAGGTTTTCTCCCCCCTCCCCCTTCCCCCCACACTTCACTGTTAATACATTTTGTTGAAAATCTATGAAAGTTTGAGTGTTTAAACGAGAGACAAATGTGAGAAACACGCAGAACACAATGTTACACTATAAAAAAAGTTACACTATAAAAAAAAAAAAAACTTGGATCTGGGCCTTGGAACGAATCAGGCTTTTTCCATTGAAATAGCTACTCAACTTACGAATTTTTCACGTTACGAAACCACTTCTGGAACGAATTAATTTCGTAAGGTGAGGTACCACTGTATAAGAATGCCATGGTCGTCCTTCAAGTCAGCAGATATATTAAATTTTATTTTATTTTTTTTAAAATGTGCTCCTCACCTTCCACGGTGGTTGGTCTCTATCACTCTCATCCAGCTCAGGTCCTCTACCAGAGGCCTGGGAGCTTGAGAGTTCTGCGCAGTATCTTAGCTGTTCCTAGTACTGCACTTTTCTGGACTAAGATGTCTGATGTTTTTCCTGGGATCTGTTGTAGCCACTCCTCCAGTTTGGGGGTTACAGCCCCGAGTGCTCCGATCACCACGGGCACCACTGATGCCTTCACCTTCCAGGCCTTCTCCAGCTCTTCCTTGAGCCCCTGGTATTTCTCTAATTTCTCGTGTTCCTTTTTCCTGATGTTACCAACACTTGGTATTGCAATGTCCACCACCACGGCTTTGTTCTGTTGCTTATCCACCACTATGTCTGGTTGGTTCGCCATCACCATTCTGTCAGTCTGTATCTGGAAGTCCCACAGGATCTTGGCTCGGTCATTCTCTGCAACCTTCGGAGGTGTTTCCTAGTGTGTGCGTGTGTATGCGTGTGTATGTGTGTGTATGTGTGTGTGTGTGTGTGTTGTGGGGGATAGGATGTATTTTTGCTTACCTGCTGTTAATGTTTCTGCCTTTGACAGAGCTGGGATGTGGGATAGAAACCAGCGTCCTTGCGAATGTTGTTAAAATCCACATCTAAGCAGTGTTTGTAGTTTTCGGCTACAGATCAAGACTGTTTCGATAGGTATTCCATCGTGTGAGTGTAAAATCCAGAGTTTTTCCATGCTTCACACGTCCTTACATCCTGAAAATTTCATCTTTTTTGCACTTGTTGGTGAGTTTTCCTCTTCATCAGTACTCGCTCTCGTGAATGCCATGCGTTTGTGGTTATCAAATGCAGCAACCCTATTGGTGTAGCCGGATCACGTGTAGACCGTGGCACCTCTCGCGACCCAAAATATTACTACACCCTGAAGAAACTAGTTCTTTATAAAATGCCTCGGCATGAAAAATTGACAGGATTTTGTGACGAGAACATTTTGCTGTATGCTTAACATAACTCTTTTGTTTTTATGATTTGGAGATTGTGTAGTTCGGAGACGGCGGTGCGGAATTCAATTTCTGAAAGACTTTTCGTGGCTCACCTTACAGCCTATAATAGGCACGCACTGATACAACTTGAGAGAAAATAGCACCAAGTGATTTAGGGGCCGTTTAGATGAGGACGATTGCGATTGAAACCAACAAAATATTCTATCGGAAGTGTCTTTCGTTTACACGGCTACGGCGCCGTCGGGCTCTGAAACCGCAAAAATCTGAAGACTCCTTCCAGAGTGTGGAGTTCTGAAGACGGCCCGGGTCGTGTCTCCGTCTAAACGGCAAGAAGCGCAAAACCTGTTCACACCGCATACAACTGACGTCACACTGGATGCGCCAAGCCGGTAAAAACAATAACAAACATGTCTGACTACCTTGATAAAACTTCAGAATGACTAAACAAGCTCTTGTTGCATTAAGCGAAGAGCTCCGACCCTACATTGAGGGCAAAACAACCGTAATGAGAGCCCCTGTCAGTGTCCTGAAAAAGGTAGCTCTGACATTATATTACCTGCATTATATTATTATATTATTAATAAATATTATAGTATATTATTAGCAGCCTGGCATATGCATATTCAATCGAATTCGTCCACTTTTGCGTCTTCGTATAAACAAACATTTCCTGTTGAGAACGCTCGTCTAAACGCGGATAAAAAAATTGAAGACGAGACGCCACTTTTGCGTCTTCTGTTTTGATCGTCGCCGTATAAACGTAGCCTAATTAGACTGCAGATTTTTCATGTGCAACTGTTTTCTGATGCAAACATATCAATTTTTGGACAAATATTGTTTTGAGAAGAAAAACAAGCTTTATTAACTGTCCCCGCTAACTTGCCGAACCTACTTTCGTCAGCGCCAGAACCGGGGCAGAACTCGGCTCAGATGACACTGTCTGGGGTAAGCCAGTGTTAATGCACGACACTGCTGAAGGGGACGCCATACAGATTCACATAAAAAAACGACCTATCCCTTTAACCCTCCTGTCGTGTTCGGGTCAAATCTGACCGTTTTACAACTTATAATGCTCATAAATATTATGTTTTCCATCTGATTACCTCAAGACCTTATGATATCCTCCACACTGTGGACTTGAACATATAAAAGTGATGATCACCTGTTTCGTTCAATTTTGAGCGTTTTAATCAACCTTGTTACACCTGTGGTGTTCCCGGTCAAAAGTGACCGCCATAGGAAATGAATGGGTATCCAGAGTAAATTCATTCAACATACAGAAAACATCCCCATACACACACTGCCCCAGCTCTCTCTCACACACACACACACACACACACAAACACACACACACACGTGTTGTGCTGGACATGACAACCGGTCTCCAAGGGCATAATATCACATGTGACAACTTCTTCACATCACATCACATGCTCTTGGTCAGGAGCTACTGAAAAGAAAGCTCACCATGGTAGGGACAGTGAGGAAGAACAAGCCCGAACTTCCCCCTGCGCTGGTATTGACCAGAGGAAGACAGGCACTCTCATCACAGTTTGCATTCACTGACACTCACACTCTTGTATCATACGTTCCCAAGAAGAACAGAAATGTCATCCTGATGAGCACAGTACACAAAGACGCCGCTGTCAGCACCACAGAGGACAGGAAGCCCCTGATGATCCAGGACTACAACAAGAACAAGGGAGGCGTTGACTGCCTTGATAAGGTAATGTAAAGTCTCATCATGCATTTTATTTAATTTTTATCTAGGTGAATCATAGCATTTTGTGTACGACAGATTGAATATTGTTCCTAATCTCTTATTATTAATTGTTCCTTTATTGCAGCTTACTGGTACATACACCTGTAAGTGGATGACGGCTCGCTAGCCTGTGGCACTGTTCCACAACATCCTGGATGTGTCAGCTTTCAACACGTATGTGGTGTGGACAGCAATCGACCCAACCTGGAATCAGGGGAAAAGTTTCAAGAGGAGACTTTTCCTCGCAGAGCTGGGGAAAGCTTTGGTGACTCCTCTTATACAGCGACGCCAGCACATTCCCCGCACACCAGCCTCCGCCAGTCTGGCTAGGAGCATGCAAGCTCCAGCCCCAGCCGCTGCCCTGGCTGCTCTCCCCCAACAAGGACATGGGCAGAAAAGGAAGCGTTGTGGCCTCTGTGCCCCTAGAGACATCAAAACGAGCCTGACATGTTGCAAATGTCATGCTTATGTTTGTAAGGCCCACTCTGACCTGAGTGTCACATGCCACTCATGTGCATGAATACACACACACACACACACACACACACACACCTACACACACATGCACACACACACACACACACACACACACTTGAGTTTGGTTTTCCATTTATTTTTTGTATTATATGTTCATTTTGTAGTTCATTTTCAGTGCCCAATTGTATTTTAACTGATGTTATTTAATGTTTACTTCTATAAATTGTTGTTAGACACTACTTTGAAACATTGTTCTCAACTAAAGAATGCTTAATAAAAAAATTGGTGTTGAAAAAAAAAAAAATGTG
Organism: Paratrypauchen microcephalus; assembly: GCA_036785185.1. NCBI lineage: Eukaryota > Metazoa > Chordata > Actinopteri > Gobiiformes > Gobiidae > Paratrypauchen > Paratrypauchen microcephalus. The sequence continues at coordinate 188,958 of JAVJIX010000247.1, read as the reverse complement.
CTAATTTAAGAGCAGTTAAAACAGACCGGTCAATTTTGACCGGGAACACTAAAGTAGGGGGCTGGAGGCGAACACGACCGGAGGGTTAATGTCAGTCTCTGATGTTGCTAGAGAAGCACTCTGAAAAATACAATGTACTGTATGTAAAAAGTTACTCAAGTACAAGATTAGCCTACCCATAGTGTGTTTTCAGCACTACATGGCCTAGACGCATAGTAACCTGAAGTACATTAGTTTAGTTTACAATTGTCTGCGAATGAAAGTCCAGTGTTTCTTCATTTCAATCTTGTGTGCTGACTGCCCCTGGGTTGGCTCCACCTGAGGGGGAGGACAGTGGAGGCCCGTGTCCCCGTGACGTGTCTCCGTGATCGCGTCCTACGGAAACCAGCGAGAGAGGGGCAGAGAAGACAAGATGGCGGAGTGAATGGGTTGCGCCGTACTTTTTGCAGCGACCCTTTACTTCACTACGTAGGACCGAAGGACGAAAACACAAAAATCGGATACATCATTGGCGAGGAAGAAAAGCGGCGCGGAGAAGGGGCATATTTTTGTATTTTGGTCCGACCGATAGCGTTAGCTCAATGCTAACACCAGCTAGCACTACTCCGATTAGCTGTTGCTACTCCGAGCTGGTTTTGGGTGGTTTCAGAGGGCCTCTGCTTGGAACGACCCGGGGCTTGGCTTATTTATTATAAAACGTAGGTAACTGGTTACTACTTAAAATAATAAATAACGAAACCACATACGCGATTGTTGATCAGCCTTGGTTCTTCGTTGGCCCTAAGTGTCCGTGTGTCACCAGGTTTGGAGTTTCGGGGAAGCAGCTGGCTCCTTACGTTCTATGTTTGACCGACACTTGGAATCGCTTGGGAAACATTTTCTATCTTAAAATCCGTGGAGATTGACACTATCGGGGGACATTATGGCGAGTAGCAGTGGTTCTAAAGCAGAGTTCATCGTCGGTGGTAAATACAAGCTTGTAAGGAAAATCGGATCGGGATCTTTCGGTGATATATATCTGGCCATCAACATCACAAATGGAGAGGTAAAGTATTATTGTGCACTTATTGCTTCTACTCCAGTATTCTCTAACTCAGGACGCCGTTTATGTAACCCCACATTTCTTTTATCATTTTCCCTTCACAGGAGGTAGCAGTAAAATTGGAATCACAGAAAGCCAGGCATCCACAGTTGCTATATGAAAGCAAATTGTACAAAATCTTACAAGGAGGTGTTGGGATCCCACACATAAGGTAAAGTGAAACAGCAGAGTTGAGTATGCATACGTGTTCTGGTCAAATCAATCCATGCTAATAGTTGTGCTACAGCCCACCAGGCTATAGCTTCTGGCCTAAGGCCTAATCAGACCGACCTATGCCGTGGTTTGCACGACGCCATGAGTCTCACAAAACGACCTTTTTGTGTACTTTCTGAAATCGTCACACAATGTCTTCGACAGATTTGTCAAGATATACAAACGTGTTAAGTAGTGCGGATTGTGTGGTTAAGAAAAGGCGACTGCGGCTTGGAAATGGCCGCTCGTCTTTTGTTTGTGTTAGCTCCCAATATGTCTTCCTTTAGTGCTGTAAAATGGCGGCGATGCTCAGTGGTAAAAACAACCACCCAGAGCCATGGTGCAACTTTCCACACAGCTCCTAACCGATCTATGATGATACTCTGATGAGACACGCCTTTTTTGTTTATGAAATCTGAGCATTTATATATATCGAAAATGAGCAAAGCGTTTTTTTCTTCACTTCCTCCGTTTATTGTGAGGGTGGATATGTTTTCATTCGGCTACAGTGCAGTCAGATTGTGCTACAAGTTTGTTTTCTTGACTCTTTATGTGGTGTTTTACAACAAAGCAAAAAAGTTAAACATACCCTTTTAAATGAGAATAAATCCCCAGTTTCACTGATATGAGCACCATACATGTCACATAGTCGGATATGTAGTAATAGATGTTGTCATAAGTCTATAAATTAATTGTTAAGAATTTTCCTAGTGGCCATGCAACTGCTCGACTCCTACAGTCTGCTAAAATGATTTAAAAAACAAACAAAACATGCTCACATGTCATTAAAGGGCACTAAAGTAGTAGTCTGTCTGTTCTGAAAAGGTTAGGCCCACATTGACATGCAGTACAAATGTGCATTAAAATATGTCAGCAAGTTCCTCAGAGCAACCTATCATGAGCAGATCAGGGGCCCATGTTCAGATCTCACCCAGGGCCTTTCTCAGGATTATCATTCTGAAGGATTATCTTGGACTGTGCTTGTTTTGTGTTAGGTGGGTTTTATGTAGAGCTGGGCGATATGGCCTAAAAATAAAATCTCAGATTTTTAAAAACAAAAATCCAATTTTAATAGATTTTTCTCTGCCCTACTCAAAAACAAATAACAGATGACAAATGGATCAAAACAATGCAACGTTCTTTTATAAAACAAATACATTACACCTTGCATCAATTAAGATGTTATTGTTCTTAAAAAAATCACAGTTGTATACATATCTTTCTTTTATAAAGAAGCATTTTATGGAGTTAAATTATTCCCTGATTGTGAGAAAGATGGCCTGGAGTGGGTAGTGTTGTGTTTTAGTTTTTATTTTTCCTCGAGTGATGCAGAAAAGAGGGAGCCACTGTCTGTGTTCATGTATGTTAGCTTGTGCAGTCTGTATACAGCTGTGGCAACTTCAGAAAAATATTTGCGGCTTGGTAGCACATACTTCGGGTCCAAAACTTTCACCATGTTAATGAATCCGGGCTTTTCCACAGTATATATGGGCACCATGTCTTTTACAATATGTGCTCGCGCTGTGGGCACTTGCACTTCTCCTACTCCGCTGCGTGACTCTGCTTTAGGCACTAGGATACATTTGTCGTACTGCAACAGACCTTACAGCGAGCGCTCGTTTGTTCTAAGTCTGACGCAAGAAAACCGAAGCAGTTCCATATAACAGATGTAGCGACGCTTTGTTTGGTACAAGCTCCGGCTTTCCCTCAGTCGCTAGCCTGCTAGCTCGTACAATGTTTGGGTACGCTTCGCTAACTTACCCGTGTAGAGCATTAGTTCCGGTCGCATGTAAAAAATAACAAAAAACATCGATTTTCATAGAAACACATCGCCCTGAACTGTAAATTCGAATTAATCGATAAATCACGCAGGTCTAGTTTTATGCTGTACAATGTTTGTAAGTTGCAAAAAAAAAATTTGTTTGTGGCAAACCCTCATATGAGTTAGTCCTGGTTTGCACCATATCACAGCTTTTCTCTACAAGTACGACACCCAAGATCTTTTCTCAGTGCCCTGCAGATGATGTAGGCTTTGAGAAAACTGGGATTCTGTTTATTTTGTAGTCTCTTTTGGTTTTACCATTCCCAAGATGGTAAAAGTGGTAGAAATTCAGAAGTGTCCTTTTTGTCCATAAATAATCACTAGACTCATTCTGAACTTTTTTGCTCTTAAATTGGGTTCATTACAACTGCATGCTTACCTGATGTAGATTCATAGGTTTGATAGGTAAAGAGAGACATACTTAGATTTTAATAGAACCCACATTTACACTATTAGCCTCAAATGAATACACTTATTTAACCAAACCTAAAAAAGGCGAGTCTGGTAGGGATGGAACAATAACCAAAATACTGTGATATTTTATTGTCAAGTCTTTAAGTCTAACTAATATTGTGGTCTGTCACAATTATCACAATTAAATATAGGTAACAACATGTACCCTAATCCACTTCAGTGCAGACAGCATGAAGAACCTTTTTTTTTAAAAATCTTAATTCTTGTGATGGTGGCATTAATGAATCACACTAAAGTCAGTAGCCTAGCTACAATTCTGTTAGCTTCTCAAAAATATAACATATCATACCTTGAGACGCATATCCTGTTAAATTGTACGGTGAGATTTGGATATCTTTACATCCCTAGTCTGTGGCTGGGCTCTCATGACTACAAAAATGAAGGTTTTATCAACGACACACTGTTGACGAGCATGCACATGTCTCAATGCATGGATAACATCTATGTTTAACTGAAGGAAACAGCCAAAAATGTCATGCTTTACTTCCGTCACTGCTGTCCTGTGTGCAACTCCTCAGTGACCGCAGGGCCACAGCACCATCATACAGATGCATGCATGTAACATTTTTGCAGTCTTTTGTGCCCTCCACTCAAACCACCACACACTTGATCCACTTAGTACATACATGGGTCATGAAAACATCCACAAATGTCCCCTTGCTAATGATTGATTAGCACAGCTATTTGAGCTGCATTGAATATGTTCACCCGACTGACAGGACACTTGTTAATAGGGCTGGGTATCAATAAGAAGTTGATGATGCATACCTCGATACAGAGGCCATGATATGACAAATATGATACAGCTTGAGCTTTGGATTTGTTACGATATATATTGCAAATCGATTCAGTATGGTTCAGTAAAAAAATAAATCCCAAATCATGCCTGTCGTACTAAGTCTTTATTAAACCACTATCAATACACCACATCAGTACTTCATCATCAAATGAAACTATACAATATTTCAATATTTTTGCACACCCCTACTTGCTAAGCACCTTTTCTTTCTGTTTATCTTTTTATTTTCCCATCTTATTCATATATTTACATTGTCATTGACATATTGGATTGGGAAAACCCCTTTATGTATTTGAATACCAATAGTGGTCTTGTAAATTTTTTGGAATGATAAATGAATTGGCTACATATAGATTTAAAGTTACATTTAACCATGATGTCTACAATTTTATTTATTTTTTCAGTTTTATTTTATTCTTTTTTCAGTTCTACTGTTTAGAACTGAAAAAAGATTTCCCATGTCAGCTACATGTTGGAGCAGGGACAAAAGCCTAAACATGTCAAGCCACTACTCAAGTCACTATTGAAGTTTTTGCTCCCGGCTGAGACTTGGCTGCATAGTGCCAGTGATACTGCCTGTGTGATACTGCCTGTGTGATACAGCCTGCGCTCTCCTCCTGTCTGAGCCTGTCCGACCTGCTCTTCCTGTTGCCACACCTCTCTTCAATGCCTTCAGCATTGTTCCGGCTTGTTCCTGCTGACTCAACCCAACATACTGTTCAAACACAGCCAGAGTGATCGGTGTAGCTTGTTTCAAGTAAAGAAAGGCATCAACTCTAAAAGAACTTTTCAAACTCTATTTCAGTACTAAGGAATACACTCTTAACATACTCTATTATCATTGTGGTATCGTTGGTATAAACATTTTCTTTACACAATAGAATGTGATTTTCAACTTTAAATCAGTACTTTCTTTAGCTTTATCATCTGGCCTTATATCTGTGTAATCCCACAGTGTTTCTCTTCTGATACAACTTCAGATCATTCTAAAGCTATTCAGGAAAGGTTCATTTTTGTCCTGTGAATATGAGCAGGACTGGGTACCCTTTGATTTTTTTCAATACCAGTACTTTAACGATACCTGCTTTTCAATCCTGGTTCCAGAACGGTTCTTTTTTGGGTCCCTGTATTTTTATTTTTTATTATTATTATTTTTAAATAAGTAAATGAATAGCCTGAATAGCCTCCCCCCCATGGCTAAAAGTTGCGAAATGTGTAAACTGAGCATTTGCGATCCTTTTCCGCGTTTGAAAAAAAGACACCCCAAACAAGGGAAGACACATTCTGAACAAGGGAACTTTCTGACGTCACACTCGCGTAAAGGTTTCCACCACCCCGTCTGGATGTCTACCCACTGTCTCGGGAAATCACGCCCAGAGAGTTTGGAAAGCAAACGAGCTAGGCAATGTGAGATGCGTTTTTATATTTTTTCAAAATATAGCCACAAGCAGCAATGATCGGCCCTCGCGTGCGCCTACATCGTGCCCCACAAACGCCATGCCTCCCAAACACTATTCCTCACACTAACTCTAATAAAGGTAAACCCCAACCATGACTCTAACCCTGAGCCCCAATGCTAATGCTAGGCTTAAACCTAACCCCTAACCTAATCCTTCCAGTTTTCTACATTTTTGCACGTGTTTATTAGGGGGAAAAAACCAAAAAATCTCCAAGATGACGGATTTCTGGTTTGTAAAGGGGCGTGGTCTATGGCTACAGCAAAGTTTGTGTAAAGTTGTCCCATTGGCAAAGATTTTTAGCTTGTTGGCAACACAATATAAATGGGCTGTGGGCATCATTGAGTTTTTTAATTGAGACCATGTCAAAAATGTGCATACCAAATTTTGTACATTTATGACAAAACATTATTATTCCATACAAATTGTCTAGGGGGCACTATTGTACTCATTTTTGTATTTTCTTAAATCAATCTGTTCAGGATTGGGGTGTACACCCATGATTAAAATTTGAGTGAAATCAGCCATAGTTTGTGCAATTTTACTATTGTATAACACGGACTGTTATGCTATCGCTATGGCGACGTAAAAAAATATGGCATAGGTGTCATTGACTTTTTGGATCAGGAGGCAAATTTTGTGCAAAATTTCTGAAATATTTGAAAAACAATTTTTTGCCCATATTTTATTTCAATCTGTAGAGGGTGTTAACGCACCAAATTCAATTTTTACATATTATTTCACTTTAGGGCAGGGAGTTTAACAACTATTTGAAATTTCACTGAAATCAGACTTTATTTGTGCAAATGGGAGCAATTTGTAAAAAAAATCTAATTTTCAAAATTTTGTGCATTCACTGCTCAGGGACCTTTTAATGTCCCGCTCCTTGAGATTAAATGTACCAAATTTGAGCCTGTTTAGGCAAACACCCTAGGAAGGGGTAAAAGTATGAAAATTGCCAAAACATCTGACTCCTTCTTAGCAAACCTTAAATCAATATTGCTGACCCCTGGTTTTTGTGTGTGTTTGTCATTGTTCATTTGGTAAAAAAATGTGAGTTGATTAGGAAAAAATAAGAATAACTGGATATTACTCTACTTTATTTGGGAATTGCATGTTTCCTGGCACTGAGGAGGAGGATATTGGTGGAGTTTGGATTGTGTTTTCTGTTTGGCTCCAACTTAACACGCACACTCCGGACTGTGCCTGGATGTGGATTTATTATTATTACGCACTTTGACTTTGAGACTAGGGATGCACCAATCCACATTTTTTCACTTCCGATCTGATCCCGATACCTAAATTTGGATATCAGCCGATACTATTCCGATACCAAAACTGTTTGTTTCCATATTATCATCATTATTGTTTAACTACAAATAATAGTACCCATAATGATAAAACACCTGCAATTCAACATAATAAAGAAAATACTTAAATAACCCCCATATGGTATGACTTAATTAACTAAGAGACTTAAGAAAACAAAATAAACCCACTAATGAACATTAATGGTTCAGTCTGGGTCATGTGGCCTCCTTTAGCGCACCACTATGCGCTATTTATCGTATGACCAGGAAGTGCCCCGGTTTGGCCGCTGAACCAGAGAGCAGCGCGGAGACAGTGGAAGGTAGGGAGAGCATGTGGATCCGTGCACCCTCACACGCACTAGGGAGGGGAACAGAGTCCAGATAGCGGGGAAACGGTTTGTAAGCAGTCCTGCAGTAGCAGGGAACAGTTTGCACTGGAGCCTGGCTCCGCGCGCCTAAAGCGCGCTCTTGGGCCATAGAGAGAGAGGCGCCGGTCGGGGGACAGCTACAGGCGCGCCGTCACGTTGTCTCATTGAGATACACCTCTGTTCAGGAAATCCATTCCACATTTTGCAGCAGGAGCAGAGCAGCTGACAGAGAATCACTCGTGGAGTCATTTCAGCAGATAATGTGTATATTATAGACATGGCTCATGGATCGGAAATTTTTGCAGGCTGGATTGGAATTTCTGATTCGTGAATTAAGTTGATATCGGAACCCAATACCGATAGTGGATTGGATCGGCCCCATCCCTATTTGAGACACTGTAAAAGCCCGCACTAGAGACGTGGTGTGTTTTTGAATGGATAGAAGTTTCATGCTGCTCTTCTGTTTTACTGGTAAGCTGACACATGTACTATGTTAAACGCAAGTTTGTACCATTGCTTGTTGGCTCATTGACGCGGGCATTTAAAGCCAAGAAACTAAGGCTACGTTCACACTGCAGCCTGAAACGACCCAAATCAGATTTTTTTTCCTCTATGCGACCTGTATCTGATCTTCTAATGAGTGTGAATGACACAGATCCGATTTTTTTCAAATGTGATCCAGGCCACTTGGATATGTGGTCCTAAATCCAATACATATCTGATCTTTTGGCGCCAGTCACTGTATCTGCATGTGAGGAATATTACAATATTAGCACGGAATGGTGGCCATACGCAATTTGCTCACAAGTCATGGACAATCTTTTTCATTCCGAATGTAGTCTAGTCGTGTTTTGGCAGTATTCCCTTAACAGAACGCTGTTTCACAGAATACTTCCAACTTTTTTTTTAAAACTGGATACTGACAATATTTCGCTTTGAAACGGAATGCTTAAAGCACGCAGGCGTAACTGCGTTCACTAAATACCAACGTTAGTGTCGTGTCCATTATCCTAGTAATATTTTTTTTCGTGACTAATCGTTACTGGATCTATAGATTAGTCGACTACTAAAATAATCGTGAGTTGCAGCCCTAGTTAATTGTAATTAATCGCTAATCGCAGACACACGCACCCACGTGGTCACGAAACAAGGCAACCGCGCACCGCGCTCACTCAATGGCACTGCCCGCCCGCGCGTACACTGGGGCTGCTGAGCACGAGATCGAACCGCGGCGCCCGGAATGCGCAGTCTCAGCCCTAGCCACAAACCAGCCACACGAAACCAGCAGCGGCACGTGGTGGTTTAATCCTGGTTTAGTCCAGGTCTAGACCTGGTCCAGTCCTGGTTTAGTCCAGGCCCAGTCCAGGTTTAGACCTGGTCTAGACCTGGTTTAGTCCACGTTTAGTCCTGGTCTAGTCTCTTAGCCAATCAGGACGCAGAACACAATGTTACTACTTGTTACTACTTGTTACAACTTGGAACTGACTTTTGGTACCCAGCCCTAAATGTGATCTTATTTTAGTATTGGTACCTGCTCAAAAGAGTATTTAGTTTTGATACCAGTTTTATTATCGGTTAGTATCTGATTTTGTACACTTTTGACAACCCTACTGTCCACACAAACTATATCATCTTATTGTTTGATGAGAGTTTTGTGGTATGTTGTATTTGGCTGTAGAGGGTTGAAAAAGTGGCCAATCTGGCTCATATGTTCAAGGCAAAGCTGGTAATCATGGCAGGACTCTGTTCATGTGCAATGAATAATTGTGATGGATGTTACAGTATGATTAATCTTTTAAATAATCGCGATATTACACAATTGGTGGTGCGCAAAAATATTGATATATAATTTAATTCAAAATGGTGAATATGCTACTTGTACTTGTCCTTTAAAATGCCTTGACAAGCTTAAAAGATGCAAGTGCTTAACAGCTATTTCTTCATTTAGTATGTACTGAAACAGAGCAAAGAATCGTGGTCTGTTTAGTTCTGGTTTTTGCAGCGATTGCTGCACCAAAAATATTTAAGCAACAAAACTTGTAAGTTTAATATATATTGTGACGGCCCAAGATAGTATTGTGAGACTTTTGGCAATACGATACATTTGGTATCACAACCATGATTTAGATGTTTTATACTGAACCGCATTGAAATTATTTGAAATATATCATTCTGTGGAATTGTATCAAATTGAAAGTGCACTGTATCAAGATGCATATAGTAGCCTGAGAATCAAGATATGTATCGTATTAGCAAAGCGGCATTGAAGGAGAATTAACGTTTTTTTACAATCTGAGCCTTATTTCGGTAATAAAACAATTTGTTTTACTCACCCATCGCACTTTGGTGTCATTTGGAGCAGTTTCGTAGATGTTGTATTGTAGCGGTATCCGTGAACATGAGTGCTCGGGGCATTTGGTTACGGTCTCCAAATAACACAAACTTTAGCACTTTTCAAATCACAGAAGATCGCTGTGTCGGCGTACCTTTAAGTGGAGTCCAAAGCGGCCTGAAACCCGATATCCAGCTATAGTTTAATTTGACGACGTCATCATAGAGGACAGTGCGCATGCGTGAACTCAGCTGTTTAGCAGATAAACACCGCTAGTCCAAAAGAAGATAACTCTAGCTAACTGAACTTTACTTTTCTGTTGCGAGACATGGCTGAAGATTCGGACTTTGAGACTGAAGAGGACTTATTTGAGTATGATGGCCGTCCCTATCGTTTTGTGCCTGAGTATACGGATGAGGCTGGACCAGACTAGAACTAAACCAGGACCAGACCGGGACTAGACCAGGACTAAACGCAGACTAAACCTGGACTGGACCAGGACTAAACCAGGACTGGACCAGGTCTAGACCTGGACTAAACCAGGTCTAGATAGTTTATATCTTGTAAAGTTTAGTCATGTAAAGTTTATTTATGCAGAAGATTTTTAAATGAATCTGTTGCAGTGTAAAACTTGTACAATCGTATTTGGAAACATTTGGTTTGATCTGCGCAGTGGGAAACATCAGAGCTCGTGACCACTGGTGAGGAACATGGATCTATTAAAATAAGGAACATGGATCTATTAAAATAAAGAACATGGATCTATTAAAATAAGGAACATGGATCTATTAAAATAAGGAACCTCCCGAGCTTCCTCTGCTAAAGAAGCTCATGGTTATCCTATGGTTAAGAGAGTTAATGATAAAAGAAGAAATTCAATTTGTCAACTGGACCAAGTTTGTTTGGTCGAAAACATTTCGCCGCTCATCCGAGAGGCTTAAGAGAGTTAATGCAAAGATGAGCTTGAGTTTTTGAATGTATTATTTCTTGCTTTATTTTACAGTTAAATTATTTTTCTATACAGGGATTTTTTTTTTTTAATGTCGCAGAAGCACTTTTTTCCTACATGACCTGCACTTAAAAAAAGACCTTGTGGATTTTGGCATATTTGTTTTTGCAGTAGTTTTTGAAGGGTTATTTTTCCTGTACAGATATTGAGATATATATTGTATATCGAGATATATTTTTTGCTCCATATTGCCCAGCCCTAATACAGATATATAGCAAAGGCACTGAATGTTCCTAGAGATACAGATGGAAGCATAGTTCGAAAGTTTAAAGGAATAGTGGCTACACTACCTGGACTACCTTGGCGGAACGGTGGGTTGCCCAGGCCTTTGTATGTGGAGTTTGCATGTTCTTCCCGTGACTGGGTGGGTTTCCTCCGGGCACTCTGGTCTCCCCCATCAACCCGAAAACATGCTCCATAGGTAAAAATCCTCCAGCTAAGGTCCTGAACAAGCCTAGCAATAAGATCATGGAGATCGGTCCCCAGGCGCCTGAAAGATGAGCAGCCCACTGCTCCTGAAGAATGGGTCAAATGCAGAGTATTAATATCCCAACAGGGATAAATAAAGGATAATAAATGTGGCAGAAAGAGGAAACTATCAACGGCTGCCACCAGAATCCTGAGGAGACAGGTAGTCAGAAGCCCTCAACTGACTGCAAAAGACCTGCAGCATGATTTTGTGTTGAATTTGGAGAAACCACTTGTAATATTAGTTGTGTTAAGCTATTTAAATTGTTCTCCTTTTTTTGTAAACAGTTGCTAGTTTGTACATTTTACCGATAAACCTAATTTGCAGTGGGGGATGAATAATTTTGATTGCAACTGTACAATATGTCATACATTTGTGTTTTTGCTTTTTGATCTTGCAAAGCCTTTGAATGTGCTGCTCTGTTGTCTGCCATTGTATTCACTGTTGGTAAGCTACTTCTGTAGCCACAACTGTATTTAGTTAAATGTACTTGTAGTGGTATGATTGTCTTTGCTCATGTGCATAGTACTCTGTGATATAATTCAACTGCACAAATCATGTTCCATAGAAGGCTATTATATTTTTGCTTTTAAAACCATGTTAGCTGGACTGAAGAGTCCCATTAACCCAATGCTTCTCAAATAGCGGGGCGGGCCCCCCTGGGGGGGCGTGTGTGACCCTGGGAAACATGCTTTTTTTGCCGTACTGTACTAGAAGTGTAATTGCACATCAACAACAGTAGTTGGCAGTGGCGCTCTCGTTGCTCCAGCAGAGCATCCTCTGTCAAAGAAAAAACACAAACAGAAAAAACATGTAAGCGGTTTCCCAATTCAGCGAGTGCACGGTTCGGAGTGTGGTCTCAGCCTGCAGTCGAGGCAGTGCATACTCACTCAGCCGTGGACCGCATGGCCGTCTGCGAAATGGAACAGGTCCTGCCTCAGCTCAATAAGCCGGGTGGTCTGCTCCTTGTTCCCTAAAGACAAAAATATTATTCTATTGCGACTAGTAATACTTCGAATTGGGACATGGCTATACTGTAGAATAGTTGTAGGTGATGTGAACCAGTACTGACATTTTATAGTTAAGTCGCAACTGTCACATGGCGATGTTGCTGGCGAGTCCATCTTTGTAGTCATATATCCTGCCGCGCTGTGCATGCTGGGGCTTTTGAGTGTGCGAAGCGTGCATGTTTGCACGCTTGGTCCATGCCCCGATTTCCATGGAAATGACTGCGGTGTTCGGACCGCGTCTTAACTTTGCATGAGACAAAAACGAAATGGAACAGCAGTTGTCGCGCCGGATATGACGCACATCCCTCTCCAAGCACGCTCCGTACCGCGCACTCACTGAATTGGGAAACGGCTGTATATTCCACTGAGTCATGTCCTTTAGTCCAACAGAAGCTGACGCATCAGTGGCAGAAAGAGAGAGCGTTTTTTTTTTTTCTTTGGTTTTGTTTTTTCTTCAGCGCTGTTAGTTTGCAAATAAGCCATGCGGTTTTAAGTTTTGTTTCTGTAAAACGTAAATGTGCGCAAAGCTGCATTAAAAACACATTAATATTTAAGTCCTCAGGGCAAAAAGACAGTGCAGTTGGTTTCTTTTAATAATAAAGGATAATAAGGTGATAAAGAATAAGGTTAATAAAGGATACAGAGGTGTACTAATAACAATATTCTAGACAAATAATACGATTTATAGAAGCACTGCATTAACCTCATGTTGAAGATGTCTGTATTTGCTAAAATGAACAGTGATGCTTTGGATCATTATGCTGTGTTGTGGTTAAAATGGAATAGCTTTCTGGATAGCTTTAAAATGGCTGGAGTTTTCTGTATGAGGTAGTTCCACATTTGATAACTAACATGCAGGATTTTCATAACAGAAGCTTTTTGTTTCTGTTCCATTAAGTAACAACATGTGTATGTTTGTCTCTCCAGGTGGTATGGACAGGAGAAGGACTACAATGTTCTAGTTATGGACCTACTGGGACCCAGTCTGGAGGACCTTTTCAACTTCTGCTCTCGACGCTTTACCATGAAGACAGTTCTTATGCTGGCAGATCAGGTAATTTATTGAGAGCACAGGGACACTTGAGTTTTGATAAACCAAATTATAATAAGAAATATTATAAATTTATCATAATCAACCTGAATGGAATTGAGCTCCAAATAAATAGTGCTGTCTTTTACACACTGGTGTGTGGGAAGAGTAATCCCATGTTTTCCTGTCTTCAGATGATCAGCAGAATCGAGTATGTGCACACAAAAAACTTCATCCACAGAGATATCAAACCAGACAACTTTCTCATGGGCATCGGCCGTCACTGTAACAAGGTGAGTGTCACACTGCATGTGGGAAAAATGCAACCAGTCCATAAAGACATGTACCTTGATCTCCTAGCTAGGGATGAGGCCATACTCTGAAGTAAGGTATACTGCCACCTATATGAAGCCACGATATGGGTTTGGTTAAGCAGTGCTTTAGCATAGCATTGTAATCATGAATAGGTCTGCATTTGACCACAATTAATGTCACGTCACAAATAATGCAAATAAACAGGAAGGTCCTTTCTCAAGCCACATGCCTATTCTAAATATACAGTGGTACCTCACCTTATGAAATTAATTCGTTCCAGAAGTGGTTTCGTAACATGAAAAATTCGTAAGTTGAGTAGCTATTTCAATGTATTTCAATTTCAAGTCTACCAGGTCTACCAGGTCTAAAGGAGGTTTGAGCATGGGTCTCGTTCATGCGCTCAGACTGCGTGCGGTCCTCCTCGCCTCCTCGCTGCTCCCCTCAGCTGTGACTCGAAACGAAATCAGGAAATAGACCCGCGCGCAGCGCTTTAATCCACCTGGTCTAGTCCTGGTCTAGTCCTGGTCTAGTCCTGGTCTAGTCCTGGTTTAGTCCAGGTCTAGACCTGCTGGCAGCCCCAGCGCCGGGGGATTTCGCGTTTCGTAACTGGAATTTTCTTTCGTATCTAGAGACCAAAATTTAACGTGAAGGCGTTTCGTAACTTGAAATTTTCGTTTGTTGGGTCATTCGTAAGGTGAGGTACCACTGTACCTACCATATCACTGTAGGCTACCTGTCTTGCCCTAATTTGAACAAATGTCTACATTAGGGATGCAAATTATCGATTAATTCATTAATTGATAGTTGATTGACCTTATCGATCGATTAACGATTAACTGGCATTTTTCACCTGAATTTTAGTGTTACAATAGGATCTTTAAGAATATAAGCTATAGTATACATAACACTGAGTCATACATATATCATAGTATTATTATATTATATATTCCTCAATTAATTATTCCTTAGTAAAAAGCAGACAAATGTATTGATGCTGAATAACAAAATACAGTGATCCCTCGCTCTATCGCGGTTCGTGGATTTTTTTTTATTTATTTTTTTCTATTTTTTTTTTATAGTGTAACTTTTTTTTTTTAATAGTGTAACATTGTGTTCTGTCCTGATTGGCTAAGAGACTAGACCAGGACTAAACATGGACTGGACCAGGTCTAGACCAGAACTAAACCAGGTCTGGACCTGGACCTGGACTGGACCGGGACTGGACCGGGTCTGGACCGGGACTCGACCGGGTCTGGACCTGGACTGAACCAGGATTGGGCCGCTGCATGCTGATTTCGTGCAGCTGGTTTGTGGCTCGGGGCCCGAGCCGCGGCTGGCCGTGCGGGACCAGCAGCGGCACGTTGCGGCGCATTCATGGGTGCCGCGGTTCGATCTCGCCTCGCCCGGGGGCTGCTGAGCAGTGCCGTTGGCGCCTGCGGCCGGCTGTGAGTCGAGCTTGGCACAGCGTGGGTGCGCGGTTGCCTTATTTCATGACCACGCGGGTGCGCGTGTCCGCGATTAGCGATTAATTACAATGAATGCATTTTGTTCGACTAACGTCTTAATCGACAATTAATCGTTAATCGATTAATTGTTGACATCCCTAGTCTACATGTCATAAAGGAGATGTCATATACAATTAAAAAAAAAAAAAAAAGAAACACTCAGAGGCACAGCATGAGAGGCTAGCTTACCTCGGCTCTGTTCAAACACCATTTAATGTCAGATTGGTTCTGACCATAAAAAGAGAAAGCACTCAAAAAGAAGAGAGATGAATGGGATATTAGCGCTACATTTGATCACCTTTGCTCTGTGGTTTTGCTTTACTTTGCCGTTTTTTTATTAAGTTAATATGAAGCCACAACTTTTAAAAGGCAAAGCCCCTTTTTTAATTATATATATATATATATATATATATATATATATATATAAATGACATCTAACTGACAAATGCATATTTACATTTATTCACGGCAATATAACATTAAATGGAATAGTAATTGAGTAGGCTTATTACTTTAATTTAATATTTAATTATATTAAAAAAAAAACAACACTTGAGCTTTTAACCATGCTAGGATTTCCCATTAACCCAAAATTGTACTTTGAGTGATCAGTGCATATTGGAGTGATCTTTGTCTTGTTTTTGAGGCGATTTTAATGTAGAGCATTTCAGAAGTCATCTAAATGTATAGGAAAAACCCCAAGGTAACACTTAAAAATAAGACTACGTTCACACTGCAGGGCTTAATGCTCAATTCCGATTTTTTTGTGAAATCCGATTTTTTTGCGAGGCCGTTCACATTTCCAATTAAATGCGAATTGTATGTTATCTCCAGTGTGAACGCTAAACTCCCCAAAAGTGTCCCGCATGTGCATTGGAGGACACGATGACATCACACGCAGCGAACACGCTAAATGTTTACGGAAGTAGCTTTAAGTTGCTTTCGTACCAGAGCCAAAACATGTACAGCTTATTTGTTTTAAGGAGGAGACGGAGAAAGAGAAGGACAATGTTTTTGGCCACGGCGTTTTGTGGGGCAGTGGCAGCAACGTCCGTAGAAATGAACGTGTGGGTGCGAGGTCGCAGTCAAGAGTGGTTGGATTGCTACGTGCTTCACCGCTTCACTGATACGGAGTTTATATACTATTTTCGCATGACGAGAAGAACGTTTGTGCACATTTGTGAACGCCTACTTGTACCACTCTCATTGGAGGAAACACCCAGGTCGGATGAATGCGACCTGGCCGTTCAGACTGAAGTCGTATGCCAAAAGATCGGATATGTATCAGATTTAAGACCACATATCCAAGTGGCCTGGATCGCATTTGAAAAAATCGGATCTGTGTCATTCAGACTGCCATTAGAAGATCAGATACAGGTTGCATAGAGGCAAAAAAAATCGGATTTGGGTTACTTCAGGCTGCAGTGTGAACATAGCCTAATAGTCATAATAAATCATGAAGAAAGACCAAATTCATTCTGAACAAATACCTTGTGTTTTGTAAAAGCAGGGTGTAGTTGGAATGGAATAGCTAGACAGTACAATAACATGTATTGACCATAGACAGTATAAATGAATATGGCTAATACCCCAGCTGCTGCATTCCAAATGGGAAATATTATACAATAAATGTAATTATCTTCTAATGTTAAATTCTATTTTAAAATATACTTTTATGTCTGTCCTGTTCTAACTGCACAAATGTGCACTTGTGAATTTTACATGGACTAACACGCACAGTGTCACCTTGTTCCCCATATACTGCACAGCACATGCTTTTGCTTGTGTAGTGACACCTCTGCTCACCTGGGCGGAGGAGGATTATTGCCAAGATTTTATCATATTTTCCATTTGGCTGCACCTTAATACACACTGCACACCGGGTATAATGAATGACACTGAATGTACTTGGGGATTCCGTGTTCACCTGGAGCAGACAGGAGGATGATTCTGGTGAACAGGGATGCACTGATGCCCCTTTTTCCAGTACAAGTACTTCATTTTCAGTACTCACTGATAACGAGTACTGATGCCAGTCATGATTTTTATAGACAAAATAATTAGTGGCGATGAATAATTTTTTTGAGTTAACATGCCTAGACCTAGTAAGTAGTCATCAAATGATAAAAAAAAATACAATAAAAAATAAATGAAAGTGTGTCCGAACCTTTGAGTGGTATTGCAGCTCTGGACACAGTGTTAAGTGTATTTTCTGCTAAGATTTACACTGCTTTGGTTGAGCACATGTGGGCCTGTGTTAAAATGGGAGTACTGCTTGTGCAGGGTACAGTGCGGACACTGTGCTGCTGTTTTGTCTCTGCTTTTTTTTTTTTTTGCTCATTAACCGATTAAAAGTCAAGGTGGCAAAGGTGCAAAATACATAATTAACTACCCCCATCCCCATACAAATACAAATTGAAGAAGCGGGTTTCTTATTGTGAGAAGCTCTGCAGCGCATTCTCAAAAACCCACAAAAGCACTTGCTTGATCACCTAGTCCCCTCTACATTCTGTTTGAATCCAGAAGGGTCTGGAACCTTTCAAATTTTAAATGAGCCAACGGCTGTGGATGTGCAGATAGCCGATATAACAGCCGATATATGTAGTGATGTAAAAATTCACTGTAAATCTTCAGCTGATTATAAAATTTAGGTTTGGCTCTATTGGATTTTAGGTTGGGTTTATTTAGGCTACATTTACTGTTGGCGCTTTATGGTCCGCTAAATTGTAAATACGTGTCCAACACAGTCATTAATTATATGCATAAATGTCGACCATTCACACCTCTCATCATTGCATATCCAGTAATGTGTACAGCCACTATAGTCACTTTACAATAGGCCAGTGTAAGAAAACGGGTTGTTTAGGTGTGGCAGCTTACAGCAGCTATTGTGTAAAAAATCTGCACAGTTTCTCTGTCCTTTTATATAGATTTTCTTTTGTTTAGCGCCATGTTTGTTTTTAACAAACAGAGCATGCGTCTCTGATTGGTTAATCTGCCTGTCAGTCCCGCCCTCTGACAAAACTTGACAAAGATTATTATCTTTGTCAAGTTTTGTCAAGGCATGTGGTTCTGGCTAGCCAGGTAACAAAAGCATGCAGACAGCCAAGGAAGTACTGTACACGAGTTTTAAAATGACATAATGACCCGAAAGATATTAACAGCGCTCTCTGCTGCTTGGCTTTGTATTTAAGACATCAAAAACACTGACTGATACTCTACTGTGTTGTTTCTGTGATTGCAAATCATTTAAACTATTGAAAAACACCTGAACATGTGTAAGGTGAATACAGATTTTTACAGAACTTTAAAGGGATATGCCACCCCCAGGTCAAATTTGGGCATCTCCCCACAGTCCAGAGACTAAAATAAGTGGTGGAAAGCGTTTTCCTGCTCACCCAGCCATTGTCCGAGTCTATCGCCACTGACCGCCGCGGTATCTGGTGCTCCTCCGCCTTAGACTGGAGTCTAACGTCGCCAGAGAAAGATTTCGGCCAAAAGGAATTAATTTGCTCGATGCGTTTCCCAATTACTTTCTGTGTAGTGCGCATTCATATCGAGTGCAAATAAATGTGCAAATCAACACGGAGAGCTTGCCTTGGTCATTTTGGGTGGGAACTATTTTCCAGTGCGTAAGAATACAGCCGTATCACGCAGTACGCTACCAGGGGAATCCCAGTTACGCACCGGGAAGGGAGTTCCCCTGTTGCACAACGTGGTGCGTGATACGACTGTATTCTTACGCACTGGAAAATAGTTCCCACCCAAAATGACCAAGGCAAGCTCTCCGTGTTGATTTGCACATTTATTTGCACTCGATATGAATGCGCACTACACACAAAGTAATTGGGAAACGCATCGAGCAAATTAATTCCTTTTGGCCGAAATCTTTCTCTGGCTACGTTAGACTCCAGTCTAAGGCGGAGGAGCACCAGTTACCGCGGCGGTCAGTGGCGACAGACTCGGACAATGGCTGGGTGAGCAGGAAAACGCTTTCCACCACTTATTTTAGTCTCTGGACTGTGGGGAGATGCCCAAATTTGACCTGGGGGTGGCATATCCCTTTAAGAAAATGTCTTTCAAGTTAAACTGGTTAACTCTGAGTTTAAAATGATAAGGTGGGTATTTCAAAGTTTTCAGATAATTCATTTTTGCAAAAGTGAAAAACTGTCCCAACTGAAATAATCATGTGTAATTTTGAAATTACTATATTGACATAGTAACACACATGTTGACTACAGAACCCCTGTCCACTCATGTCCACATGCATCTTGAAGGCAGGTCACATGGCTTAATCTTTCTTTGACTTCCACATCCCGTGCAGAGACAGCCTGTGCCTTGTCTTTTAGGGACTCTTAACTAGTGTTTGGTAGCTTAAAGGGACAGATGGAACCTGAGAAGTCTAGCTACCTTCTGTGCACTTAGCTGCATCATCTATCCACACCCTCTGTAGATTCTCTCCCTGACAACAATCACAGTGATGCCGCAAACAGTTGCTTGCTAGTGCTGCAGAGTGTGGGTAGACAGCCTGGGTCCTAGTATGTGTGCATGTACATGTGCGCATGTACACATGCACACTAGTACGTGTACACTTGTACATACGTGTACAGGTACAGCTGGACTCAGTGACTGGGTGTGAGCTGAGGCTGCTGTTTGACCCCTGCCCCTCTACTGTCTGTCTAGTGTTTAGACTCGTCAGTGGGGAAGAGGAAAAGAAGCGTGGCTGTTAGCTCTTCTCAGGAGCCATCTTTCTCAGGATTAAACCAGGTGTGACCTTTACCACCACACCAGCTGCCTCTTTGCAGCTGTCGCTTTGCAATCATATCTAACACACTGGCCCTGTGATCATTTTGCTCTGAAAACTCTATGCTTATACAGGACGGCTCCTGTCGCCCAGGTGATGTTTGGCCTGAGATGAGTCCAGTTCTAGCATTCTTACAGAATATGTGTCCGCATGTGGTTAGGGTAATTAAACTCTATTAGGGCTTATGGCAGGGACTAAAGTAGCAACAGTTTGTATGGGTTCACACACAACTGCACTTGAAACATGCTCTAAATCATGTCTTGCATAAATACAATCTAATTAATAAGGTGAAATTGAATGTTAAGAGACTGTCCTCAGGCAAATGTTTCCACTGTCACATGCTTTTAGAAAATGGCTGCTGCTTTCTGTGCTTGTGCTCTCAGTCATCGACTTTAATTTGCGGCTTAAATCGTAGTATACTAACTGAGCTGTGCCTTTGACTTTGTGGTGTATAACGACTCTGGCCCGTCTGTCCACTCAGTGCTGGTATGGTCACATTTGGTTGTTAAAGCTGGAGTCTGTTGTTGGGCTCCATCTTTAATGATGTCACTAGATGGATGTAAATAAAGCGACACACTGTCAGTTCATAGCCCAGCTTGTGTGTGCGACCATTTAAAGCTTGTGTATGAAGCTGTTCATGTTGGTCTGGTCGAGACAGTCCTAACTAAGCCATGTGCCAGATTAGCTCTCAGGGCTCACTCTACATCTGACATGCACTAGAAGGTATTCCAACCCACAACAGCCTCCTCCTAACTATATGCCATGCTAACACAGGTATACAGTGTCAGAAAAGTGTTAGAAAAGTGCAAATGCTAACATGAAAATAAACTCAATGATTCAGTTTAACAAATGCTAACAGTTTGGCAGATCCACAGTCCACAGGCGCACACTCAAACTCTCTGCTCTGTTCCCTCAGTTATTCCTTATCGACTTTGGCTTGGCAAAGAAGTACAGAGACAACCGGACGCGGCAGCACATCCCATACAGAGAAGACAAGAATCTGACCGGCACGGCTCGTTATGCCTCCATCAACGCACACCTGGGCATCGAGCAGAGGTCTGCAGCATGTGTGGACTTGTGCCCGGTTTTGGATAGTGTGGCAAAGTGGTTAACATGCTCTCTCTTTCCAGCCGGCGTGATGATATGGAGTCTCTAGGATATGTGCTCATGTACTTCAACAGAACCAGTCTGCCCTGGCAAGGGCTCAAGGTACAGACCACTAATGCACCAACCTTGTAGTCTTGTGAAAACTAGATAGATACTAATCCAACAAAAGAAATGTATGTTTACCTATATACAGCTAACCAGGCTAATGGAATCTATTATGCTTTTTTCTTGGATTTCCTAGCCAGCCTATGGCAGTAGTTTCTTTGATTGACAGGGCAAACAAACAGCCAGGCATTTTAATGTGAAAGCATTCGTTTTAGGCTGCTACAAAGAAGCAGAAGTATGAGAAGATCTCGGAAAAGAAGATGTCCACACCTGTTGAGGTTCTGTGTAAGGTACGGTATCTGGATCAGTGTCACATAAAACAATACACAAATAAAACCTTTTATGTCACAAGTTGCAGTCAAATACAAATACTTTTGGCCATAGCCCCTATATCATACTTTATGATACCAAATTATGATTTAGGTCAATATGACGAAGTAAAAGTGGGTAAAGTATGGGTTAAATAGGCCTACTTATTTAGATATCTAGTATGAACATTAGCAGAAATGCACTGAAATGCCTCATTCAAATATTTAAATAAAATGAAAGTTAGTTTAGAGTCCTGCTTTAAGACCAGTGTCAATATGGGTTTGACACTGGTGTTTGTGTGCAGGGCTTCCCCGCAGAGTTTGCCATGTATCTGAACTACTGCCGTGGACTGCGCTTCGAAGAGGCCCCTGACTATATGTACCTGCGCCAACTCTTCCGCATTCTCTTCAGGTAAGCACACAACTGCCTGCACTGGTCAAAACATTTTATATAGCAATGCTGTTTGTGTGTGCTGGCCAGGTATTGGCACTAACAGAAATGAGCAGACTCTTCAGCAGCTTGGTGAATAGTCAAAAAAAAAATCACCAGCTATCTCATAGGACATTGCCAAACAAAACACGTAGTGGAAAATTTTGTACGTCTTCATCATAAATGCTAAGTGCCTATCATAATTGCTTTTTAAATAAACTAATGTAAAAATACTAAATGTTTTGAAGCTGGACTCTGGTAACGCTAGAGCAGGGGTCGTCAGCCCGCGGCTCCGGAGCCACATGTGGCTCTTTGATCCCTCTGATGCGGCTCAGTACAGCGGTCCCTCGTTTATCACGGGGTTACGTTCTAAAAATAACCACAATAAGCGAAATCTGCAAAGTCGTCAGCTTTATATTTTACAATAATTCTCCATGTTTTAAGGCTGTAAACGCCTCACCACACACATTCTACACTTTTCTCAGACTGGAGTTCACATTTTCTCACATTTCTCTCCTGTTTAAACACTCAAACTTTCGTAGATTTTCAACAAAAAAGCACAGTATTAGAGAACGAAACCAAAGTGTATTTCGTGTGTATTTCACAGTTCTTATGACCGAGCCTCTTCGTCCTGGCACCGCTTTGCAGTGGCGGGTTTTGTCGGGGAGAAAACTTGTAAACATACAGGACTTCAGAGTCACACTGCGATCGAACATTTATATAAATCTGGCAAACTGAATGCATCCTGTACAGGAGACAGAGGAGAATGACTGATGAATCTGCAAAGGCCAATCAGGATGCAGAAATGCACGTTGATACACTATATAAAAAAAAAATGGAATAAAAAAATCCGCGAAACAGCGAGGCCACAAAAAGTGAACCACGATATAGCGGGGGACCACTGTATTTAATTAAAATGTATTTTATTTTAGGTCATTCATTTTCAAAATGTAATTCTATGGCACAAAGGCAAAAAAAGACGACGTATGCAATGTCATTTTATTTTTAATTTCAAAAAGGTTTTGTGGCTCCCAGTGTTTTCTTTACTGTGAAACGGGTCCGAATGGCTCTTTGAGTTACCACTCAAAGAGCCATTTGGACCTGTTTAACAGTTGCCAGGGGGGTTGCCGACCCCTGTGCTAGAGCAATGCCAACTTTGAGTTGGTGGCTGAACCTGTGCACATGAGAATGCTCGTCAGGAACATGATCTCTAAATTTGATCTGCATAATTTAAATGACAAATTGTGAAGAGGAGCTATTTGAGAAACGGCTGTAAACTCATTTGTCTACTAAGCAGTGCTGTGCTCTCTACTGATGTGCTGCACACAATAGACGTAATCATACTGTGTTTATAACTTGGAAATTCTTGAATGAAAAGTGTATTCTTGCTCTAACTTGATTGTTGTTGCAGGACTCTGAACCATCAGTACGACTACACGTTTGACTGGACCATGCTGAAACAGAAAGCTGCCCAGCAGGGGGCCTCCTCAGGGGGCCAAGGCCAGCAGGCACAAACCCCCACAGGCAAGCAAACTGACAAACCCAAGCCTAACATGAAAGGTTAGTAGCAAACAGCCAAGCGACGTTTGAGACATCAAATCATCTACCAGCCACGTAGGACCATAGACATTCAGTGTGCCCTTGCCTACAACTCCAAGTTTGTTAGAAAACCAAAAACAAACAATTGGAGATGCAAAACGCTGCAGTAAAAGACTGATTGGCTTGTTTTTTCAAAGTAAAGACGTCCTTGGGGAATTTGACTACTAACTTTGCCACAATGCTCTTCTGTTCCTTTGTTTGGGCTGGTCTTTTCTAGTGTTTCCACACTGACCTGGTGTCAACATGCTAACAACGTGCGCTGTTGTGGACATGTCTTTAGCACACTGCTCTGATTCCACACTTTATTCCCTCTTACTTTGTATTGAGTGAGTGAGTGAGTGAGTGGGAGCCCTATGACTGGATCTGTTTTGTCGTTATAAAAATCTCCTCTGCATTTGTCTGGGACAAGCTGAGTACACATGTTTAACAGCTCACACGTTTCCTGTAGAGGGGCTGTGACACGGGGTGATGTTAGGCTTAATGGAGGAAGCATTTCACAAGTGTCCCCTGTCCAGCAACTGTGACTCTACAGCGATCAAAATGATGGGATCCTTCATGTCATGAATTGTAGGGCAGCAGTAGAAAGGGCAGCAGTAAAAATCAATAAGAGGTACAGTAATAAAACTTATTTTGAGGATCATCTAGAGCTCCTGCACCTGTAACTAAATCACTCATGTAAATGTAGTAAGTTTGTAAATTTATTTTCAACAATCCACATTTCTAAGCAGTCAGTTAAAGGTAGTATAGAGGATTTTCCAAGGAATGAGAAATCCAGCGACTGTTTGTCCTTTTTCGAATGGTGCACATGCAACACTAGAAGATGTTTGTTTATAGCCGGCGCAAATCGCTGTTACTGCTGTAATTATACTGTACGTTTTCAAATGATAAGCAGAAGTTTCCTGTCCAGAAGTAATTTAGTGACCAACGTGACCCTCTGCTTCTCTGAGAATCACCCGAGTTTGACTTTGCTCCTTTTCCCCTTCTCTTCTTCTTTCAGCAACCTCAAAAACGAACTTTCTTTTGCAGCTAACTGGTAGTGGTTTTTTGACTACCATTGCAACAAATTTGTGCTAACTGCAAGGAAGCTATGGTTGGAAAAAGCCTCTAAGAACCGTTGCGTTGGTTGACTAAATGGCGTCTTGCGTATGTGTAATGCGTGAGAGGTGTACGTAAACCACGGAATTGACAACCTAACAGCCAATACCTAACGAGGTAGCCTCGTTATCAATTCACTAATGTTTAGCTGTCCCCACCACGTCCACAGTTGATGGATCTTCATTTTTTTATATATTTTTTTTTTTGTTCATCATAATTACAAGGCTGCTACATCTCAATGCCATAATTAACCATTTGAAACAAACAAATAAAAAAATCCTCCATACAACCTTTAACATTTAAGATAACTGTTTAGCAAAAAGCATTTGGGATCCTTTCTCTTCAATCTACTCTCTCTGCCTCATTAATAGACTATTTAATGCTATTGACAATACACAAACTTCATCATGAGACAAACAATCATTATGAGACTATGGTTTAATAATTTAAATTAAACCAAGTAAAGAAAATGAAAAATATTCCTAGATTAATGTATAGTTTGTTTAGCTGCTGGCCCGTTTAGCTACAGAAATCCACTTCTACCGTCAAACTGGAGCTTTGTAAATCCAGTATAAAGTTCAGGCTTTCTTATGTATTTGATGATGCATACATTCCAGTGCAACAGTAATCCACAACCTCTGAAATTCTTAAGTTTGTTCATTATGGCTGACGGCATTAGTTTCTATGGAAATTCTCAGCTGCTCCACTGCCAGTGTGGGGTTCAGAGGTGCCAATGTGGGGTTTGGAAGTGTATGCTATGTATTTTGATGGCGATATGCATCTACGGCCACGTAGAGCGTAAAAAAAAGTGGATTCTATTTTCTGAATTCTATGTGCGCAGGACATGCTGTTCCATACACGCGCCAAGCATGGGCAGTGTGGCCGTCCTCAATCATTTTAATGCATTCTAAAAAATATGCGTCCAAAACGTGCAGTTTTTATGCTCACGTAGGGTGAAATATGCATGCAGTGTGTCCTATGCCTTACTCATACTCGATGTACTCTCACATGTACAACCAGAACCAGTGCAACTCAGTACTGCTTAGTATTTACGTTAAATGTGTTAATTCGAATAAGATTAATAATAATATTTTCACGCAGCTCTCTCCCCTCTTCCCTACATCTTGGGTTTGCCACAGTGGGGTGCCAATGTGTCCTTTGCAAGACACTTCACACACATGAAAGTGGTGGCGGTCTGAGTGATAGTATTGCTTCTGTCTGCCTCAGGGCAGGGTTTATTATTATTATTATTATTGTTATTATTGTTATTATTATTATTATTGCTGCTGCTGCTGCTGCTGCTACTACTACTACTACCTGAATCAGATGTCGCTGCTACATGAACAGTGAAAACACTTAAGACTACTTAACAATATTAGCATCTTTAGCAAAGCTCATGGAAGCTCAGGGGTTACAGTCAAATGCACAGGAGTGGACGAGGTGCTGAATTTTGTCACTCAATTAAAAGTACCTAAAATTGTACAGCTGGAGATATACACTTTGTCTAGTTATCGTATTGCACATATGATGTTGTCTAAGCCACCTGTAACAAGCTCTGATATATACACAGAGCAGACCAATCAAAAAGAGGATTTTCACATATTGACATACAGTAGGTATGCCTAATGGTACTACACAAATCCTGTTCTACTGGCCACGTTTGAATAGAAATTCAATGGCCAATGTCTACAGGTGTCTGTCCTAACTTGGGCTGTTCTGTGAGTGACTGGTGGGTTCTGTGGGACTGGTGGGTTCTGTGTTGGGTTCTACGGTGTGTTGTATGTGAGACTGGTGGGTTCTATGGTGCGTTGTATGTGGGACGTGGAACTGGTCTGTTCTAACCTGTGCTGTTCGTTTTTGGCTTGGTCTCGTTCTAACTGTTTTATCTCTTTGCAGGTTTTTAGCTCCACAGAGGCGGCTCCATGACCAATGCACCCTCTTCTGGACGAGCAACCAACAGAATGTCTGTGTCTCTCCTTCCATATTAACTATCTATGTAACGGAAATGTATAGATCTACAGACACCTGTCCGCCGTCTCATCTATATATTCATATGTATATAATAAATCTCTCCAGTCCAGACTGCATACGTGTAGGCAGCCGCTGGACGTGGACCGTAGCCCTGCCCCCATCTGTTCTTCCGCCTGTCTCTGTCCTGCCATTGTAGACTTTTGTAAGGTTTATTTGAACCTCTAATAAGATAGTTGGCTGTTTTTGTTGGGGTTATTTTTATTCTTACTTTTTGGAGGGTGAAAACCAGAAATGTTTTGCTCTCTCCTAATTTTACTTTTATTAAGCAAATGTAAAGACGTAAAACTTTGAACTGGTTTCCCTTGTTGAGATGATTCAGCCCTGGATGAAATTTGCGGGTTTCAAAAATCACATGTTGGACTTTGTTCTTTTGTTTTGTGCTCATTAGGAGTTTGCCTGTTGATGAACAATGGTCGAGGTAGAATGACGCTCTGGCTCTCTCCCTTTCTCTTTAGAGTTCTGGAATACTATTAAATCTGTTGTAAAACCTATGGACTTCTCCAAAAAATCCAAATAAAAACATTATACAAGCCAGGTCTTGTAAGTACGTCTTTGTCCTTCACTTGATTATAAGTAGTAGGGCTGGGCAGAAGAAAATCGCCAGTGCCTCCTTCATGACGAAAGACTCTTATGCCCACTCACTGTTCCCCACTGTGGGCCAGCCTGCCTAAGCCTCTGAGTGAGTGATGGCTGGAATTAACATTACATAGTGAAGTATGAAACCTCAAAACAAGCTGAATTTCTTGCATTTAGCAGAATCTTGTGTTTTAAATGTGCTTTTTGGATTTAAAACATCCACTAAATGAATATTAGTTGGTACATTGCTGATTAGCCTGGCTGATGCCTTTGAACACTTGTATTTGAGAAATTTACTTTTGGAATCAGAGATAGAATCACTGTTGGTTCCAAAACAGACATTGTGATCTGGCTCAAAGAAAATTATGCTATTAATTTTTTAAGATAAGACTTTATTGATCTCACACAGGAGAAATGTACTTGCCACAGTAGCTCCAGGACAGTTTGAAAACAAGAAAGAAAAGTGCATGCAGGCAAGAATGGAATAAAGTAATAATAAGTAGTAATAATAATAATACAAACATTAAGAAGGAGAGCATGGAAAAAGGATATTGCACGTCTGGCCTATACAGTGGAGTTATACAGTCTGATGGCGGTGGGGATGAAGGATCTGCAGTAGCGCTCCTTCTTGCACTGGGGGTGCCTCAGTCGGCTGCTGAAGGAGCTGCTCAGCTCCTCTACAGTCCGGTGCAGAGGGTGAGAGGTGTCGTCCATGATGGACATGAATTTGGCCAGCACCCTCCTCTCAGCCACCTCCTCTACAGAGTCCAGAGGACAGCCCAGGACAGAGCTGGCCCTCCTGACCAGCTTATTAAGTCTTTTTCTGTCCCGTTCTGTGCTGCTTGGGGCCCAGCAGATGACAGCGTAGAGGAGGGCAGAGGCCACCACAGAGTCATAAAAAGTCTTGAGCAGAGGCCTGCACACTCCAAAGGACCTCAGTCTCCTCAGGAGGTGGAGGCGACTTTGGCCCTTCTTGTACAGGGCGTCGGTGTTGTGGGACCAGTCCAGTTTATTGTTGAGGTGAACACCCAGGTACTTCAAACTGTCCACAGTCTCCATGTCCTGCCCCTGGATGTTCATCAGTGAGTGAGGTAGTGGTCTCCTCCTGACGTTGATCACCAGCTCCTCAGGTGGTTGCGCCCACACCAGTCCACAAAGTCTCTGATGACCGAGCGGTACTCCAGCTCGTTCCCCTCAGACACACAGCCCACAATGGCCGAATCATCAGAGAACTTCTGGAGATGGCAGCTGTCCGTGTTGTATGTGAAGTCCGAGGTGTAGATGGTGAAGAGGAAGGGGGGTGAGAGGACAGTTCCCTGGGGGACCCCAATGCTACAGACTACCACCTCTGACTCACAGCTGCGCAGCCGCACGTACTGTGGACGGTCAGTGAGGTAGTCGATGGTCCAGGCAGCAAGATGTCCATCAACTCCCACGTCCTCCAGCTTCCCCCACAGCAGCGCCGGCCTGATGGTGTTGAAGGCACTGGAGAAGTCAAAGAACATGACTCTCACAGCACTCCCGGCGGTCTCTAGGTCTATACGTATTTGATTCTCCTAAACCTTGCAGGATGCCCGCTCTGTGCTGAATTCAGGGCTTGGTTACAACAGAAACACACACACTTTCACCTTTAGGCACTGGCAGTACATTTTCAGTGTAATAGTGCAACAAAAACGGATTTAAACAGACGTGCAGATCTTACATTTACAGTTACATTCACACTTTTACTCCTTTAGTAATATTTTTATTGTTGTAAAAGTTGTGGTTCCTCTTCCCTCTGTAAGTGACAAACACTTTGACAAAATTGACAATATGAAATGATTTTAACATTTGTGTTTCTTGCACCGCTTCAGATTAAATTTTTATGTCAATCCTTTTAAAATGCATTTTGTGTGTTGTACAAATGTCTTGATTTATCCTGCTTTATCATTTAAAGTTAAGGTAATCTATATACAATTTTGCTTTTTCATGTTGAATAAGAAAACAATCATGTTTTCATGTTGAATATTGTAGCTTTTGGGATGTATGCCATTTTAGTTGAACAGAAAGTTGTCTGGCTCTGAAACATTAGTGGATCTTAAACGTGTAGTAGGTTATGTAACATTAGCCTGCTATTTTAACTAGCATCAGATTAATAACAGATTTTATCAGTCTGATCATTTCCCCTCTCTGACCTAAAATGTGGAGTTTGATTAGTAGTGTATTGCTGCCTATAAAAGTGAAATTGTAATGAATAGTCCTAGTGCACGAGTCAGTTGTCCAATCGGCAGAGGTGGGTAAAGTAGCCAAAAATTGTACTCAAATAAGCGCAAAATTACTTCAGAATAATAATATTCAACTATAAGTATAATAGTGTAGTACTGTAGTAAGTAGTGGCCCAAGAAATAATGCAATTAAGAGTAAATAAGTATTGGTGAAAACTAGGCCTACTCCTCAAGTAACTGTTGGGGTGTAACATCTTATTTAGAATTTGAAGTTCATGTAATTGGAAGGCCAAAACATGAGGAAAAACTAAATCATATCTGAAGGAGCGGTGTAAGAAACACAAATGTTCAAATCATTCCATATTGTCTACATATAGCTTTTGTACTCACAGTGGGAAGACTAATCAAAACTTTCATTCACCTAAGAGTACTGTTACTGTAGTGTATTTTGTTCAGTAAAAATATTACTCTGGTACAAGTATGCAGCGAGAAAAGTACAATTTTCTTTAGAACGTTGCTCAAATAAATCCACCTTTAGGATATGGGTAAATTAAAATATGGTTAAGGTTAGGGTAAGTAATTATGGTTAGGATCACACTCCAGGAAGTGAATGAATTCAATGTAATGTCCACATAAAGCATGGAACCCCAACGTGTGTGCACCCCATTAAAAAGAAACAACTGCAAACACTCATTTAGTTAACTTCTTTATACAGTCTATGGTCCACAATATTTGACAACCAAATGTACATGAGAGAGAGTTGGTTCTTTGTTCTAATTTTACAGAGATGCCAAGCCCCACCCTCAAGAACAGTATTTCCAGGAATCCCCCTTTGTGATTGGTGAAGGGATTCCTGGGAAAACTGGACCCCGGGAGTGAGGATCTGCTGTTCCCGCTTTGGGCTGGGAATGCTGGGATGCTTGAGCGCAAGTCCTGCCCTCTGTCCCGAGCTACAGTGCTTCATCTCAGACTACCAACTGACCAGAGATGCAGCACTGCACCAGAGGCCACAGGAACCTGGGTCATGCCACATCACGCCGACAGTTCTTCTGGACAGTAGGGCTCTTCAAAGTGTCAAAACTCATTCAAGCAGGCATCAATACTTAAAAAGTCATACACACAGGACAGAAATGAACATGTCCTGTATAACCTTAGAACAAAAATATACCTAAGTTTTAAAATACCCTTTTAAAAATTGACTAAAGGAAAATAATTTTGCACAGATTTTAACTCTAATGAAGCTTTAAGTGTAGCTACTGAACTGAGTTTTCCCCCCCTAGCTGTTTTTCTTCATATATTTTTGTTTGGTGAAATTATCAATGTGTTAAAAATAAACCCTCAAAAGTCTCACAACAAAATACTTTGTTTTGTGTCCAGTTAAAAATGTAGTGAAAAGTAATTATGTAGTAAGTAAAATATCCATTTTAAAATCTACTTAAGTAAAGTACAGAGAGGCTACCTAAAATCAATACTTTTACTTTGCTTTAGAATGATCTTGTGCTGTATCCAAACAAGTATTCTTATACATAGACTAGTATGTCTATGTATAAGACATACTAGTCTATGTCTTATACATAGTCAGTCTAGTATGTCAGTATGTCAGTCTGTCCTGGGGTAGCTGTGGCTACAATAGTTCCTTACCACCACCAAGTGTGGAGTGAATGAATAAAGCTCTATAAGACCACACTGTAAATTAATATTATTTAATTTGGAAATCACATTCTGTTAGCTAAAGAAATAGTACTTTTATTATGATTGTAGTATCAAAATTGGTAGGCTATTGAGTATTGAATCTATTTTTTAGTTTTGAAATTGA
This sequence comes from Paratrypauchen microcephalus, assembly GCA_036785185.1. NCBI lineage: Eukaryota > Metazoa > Chordata > Actinopteri > Gobiiformes > Gobiidae > Paratrypauchen > Paratrypauchen microcephalus. The sequence continues at coordinate 157,689 of JAVJIX010000247.1, read as the reverse complement.
GTTTAAAATGTTATAATTGTAACAACACTACTGTATAGTGCAGGCATGGGCAAACTATGGTCCGGGGGCCATATGCAGCCCATTAAGTTTTTAATCCGGCCCGCCGAACTTGAAGAAATTATATTAATAAACCTTGTTAATGTTTTAATTTCCCTGCATTTCTGGCGTTTTCCAATAGCTGGTGCAATATATACATTGAACTTTGTTGATGTGCTGCGTATTGCTCCACGTTTGTGCTTTACTCTTTGAGCCCTCAGCCCTCCTGTAAAGATGAGCGGAGCTAAGAAAAGTGGACAGAGAATGTCGAGTGTTTAATAAGGAGTGGACAAGTAAATATTTTTTCACCAAATACTTATCAGATGCTGTATGCCTGATATACCAGGTGTTGGCATATTTGTTGTAATGCTTTTGTTAATTTTTAATTGAAATAAAGCACAAGTTTTCTACATATCCCATGTTATTTTTTGCTCTTATGAGGTGGATTACCAAAACACTAAATCCACCTGCTCCTGGTCCGGCCCTTCTGTCATATTTTAGAACCCTTTGTGGCCCACGAGTGAAAAAGTTTGCCCACCCCTGGTCTAGTGTCTAGTTACTAGTATCTGAAGTAATCTAAAAGGGAAATTTATCTCATCACATTGAATTTAAAATCAGTATCTAATATTTTCTTATACTGATCCAACCACAGCACAAAATCATATCAGAGTACAGTATATACAAAGATGTTTGGTGTCATATGGAACCCAGAACCCTGAAAAAGCTGGATAGTGCAATCCCACATTCAGCCACTAGAGGGAGAGGTCGAGCTTGTGCTGCTTGAAGAGGCTGGAAAGACTTTGAGCATAGGAAAGGACAAGGTCCACCTGTAAGACATAAAACAAAAGAACCAGACCATGAGAAGAGTTGTAGGCATGTATTCATCACATTTCAGGGTCCATATTACGCTATTTTCTGATCGACGTTACAATGTTTCCTAACCACAAACAGACCTGGAGTTGCGTTTTGTTTTATTCACACATGTGTAACACAGCAATCCTCCACATTTAGTTTTCTCAAACTAAAAACACTCTTCCACACTCTCTTGTGATGTCATGTGATAATACAGGAAGTGCTCCACTGTCATTTTAAACTCCAATACACCTTCACTTGAATCGTTTGGATAAAATCTACCCTGGAATTGCCAATCTCTACTGAACAAAAGGTAAAAGGTAGCCGTTACCATGAAAACTATTGCCTCATGACTTCACATGGTGGAACAGAGCATATTGAGCTTTGGAGATGTAGACAGACTAATAATAAAGGGTTACTCAGTCGTGTGAATGAAACAAAACACAACTCTGGGACTGTTTTAAGGAAGTAACATTGTAAAGCTGACATAAAGCTCATAAGAGTCAACTTTGTGTAATCTAGGATCTTTTATTACATAGATCAGAAAATAGCGCAATATATGTCCTTTAAGATATGGGGTACTTAAGACTAAAGTTGGGGTTTAAGTTAAGGTTAGGCAAGTAGTAATTATGGTTAAGGTTAGGATCAGTCTCCAGGAAATGAACGGAAGTCAATGTAATGTGCCCACAAAGCATGGAAACCTATCACTATGTTGTGTGTGTGTGCGTGCGTGTGTGTGTGTGTGTGTGTGTGTGTGTGTGTGTGTGTGTGTGAAGGGAGAGAGAGGAATGCTCGACCGGCCCAGGCTGACCATATAAGGACGCGGCACGCTGTTTATTTTTGGAATCATGGAAAATGGGATCAGCGCTGCTTTGGATAAACATTCCCTTCTTCTTCTTCTCGTTGCAGTCTGCGATGGCTCACTCTGATTGTCTGACCCCCCCCCCTCCTCCTCCTCTTCCAGTCGACCCCCTTCCCCTCCTGTTCCTTAGACACACATTGCCTTTTCTAGTCACAGCTCCCGTGCTGGGGGCTGCTTGAGAACAGGAGAGAAGAGCTTTTTTTCCTTAATATGGTGTTGGAGCACAGTCTCTCCTCAAAAGACCCACTGAGAGCCCACTCCACGGCCCTGTTGTCCCCAAAGCCACAACCTAGCACCCGCATCCCTAAAAGTGCGAGACCCAGCCCTCGTCCCCAACTCCCCGACCCAGTGCCTCTCACCAGTTGCCCTTAAAGCTCCAATTCCTCAGCCTTCGCCTCCAAAGTCCCAAACCTCTGACCCTCACCCATTGCCCTTAAAGCAGCTCTCGGCCCCATAGTGTGTCCCACCAGCCCGAGACCCACCAGCCTTCACTCCCATAGTGGGTCCCACCAGACCCACCAGCCCTCGTCCCAACACTTTCCCCTAGGACCCCTCTACTTCCTGTTCCCATGCTCCGCAGGGCACTGCTCTGAGGCCGGGCTAGTCTATATAAGGACGTGTTCAGAAGCATTAGGCCTTTCTCATTAGGCTTTTCTTCCCTGGATTCCTGTTTGATATAAGAACCCCACACATGTTTGAAATAACACACTGAAAACACACACATTTTGTTATGAATCTAATGAACATGGTTGGTATATGACATTTAAATGCAACCGTTGTAGTGCTATTGATGACCACGAACAACAGAGGTGGGTAGTACTCAGTTACAAAAAAACTTTAAAAAAAAAAAAACTTTTAAGAATACCTTTTCTGGAAGCATATTTTTTCTCCTACTTGAGTAATATTTGTATTGAAGTAGTTCTCTTACTTGACTTGTGG
>JAVJIX010000247.1:75000-150000 GCA_036785185.1 Paratrypauchen microcephalus | reverse complement strand
GTGGAGCAGCGGCTCTACTCCGAGCTCCTCCCGTGTGACTGAGCTCCTCACCCTATCTCTAAAGGGAGTTTTGTGCGTCAGGTGGTTTTGTGCGTCAGGTGGTTTTGTGCGTCTGGTCAGGTGGTTTTGTGCGTCTGGTCAGGTGGTTTTGTGCGTCAGGTGGTTTTGTGCGTCTGGTCAGGTGGTTTTGTGCGTCTGGTCAGGTGGTTTTGTGCGTCAGGTGGTTTTGTGCGTCTGGTCAGGTGGTTTTGTGCGTCTGGTCAGGTGGTTTTGTGTATGCTCTTGTAAATTGTCTAAACTTTGTACCGAGCTATGCCGATGCAGCAATTGCTCCAGTCAGCCAGATAATAGAACTCATGATATTCATTCTGATTCTGACAATGACCTTAGTGACATTGAATAATCTGTCTTTCTAATATGCAATCTTAATTGTAGTTTTTTTTTTTTTATCTTTTATTACAAGGTACATATTTTAACACCACAATAACATTCGCAAAGCACTCAGAAGACACATCGGGGGATGTGGACACGGGAATAAACACCACTGGGCACAAGGGCTAAGAGAAACAGGGGGAGTGTAGAGGACCAAAGGGATTGTCCCAGGTGAAGAAAGGGGGTGTGGGGAAGAGCAAGGGCGATGCAGTGTGCAGGGAAGGCCCAGACAACAGGGTCCAGGGGGGATAATGGTTAATACCCATATATCAGTATCGTGATTTAGTTCGATTACATGTAGATAGTTATTGTCAATAAAGGAATTATATTTTTTTAACTCTACATTTACAATGTGTACATGCAAGTACCTTTCTAGGAGTGTAGAAATTAATAGTATGATGCTAGGTGTTATTGATATTTAAAGGTCCCATGGCATGAAATTTTCAGTTTCTGAGGTTTTTGAATGTTAATGTGAGCTCCCCTACCCTGTTTATGTTTTTATTAGTGTCATGAGATAATAGCTGTGCTGTGATGAAAAAGCTCAAACACCAGTGATGTGCAAAGAGAGTGTGACCTCTTTTCTGTCAGTTTAAGCATTCATTCAAAGAGGTCGTCAAATATTAAAGGTGCTTTTCAAATTATTTTTTACATTCAGAGTTTTACATTCTTCAGTTTTTGCAAATGTAGCCTATATGAATAGCACTACTAATCGCACACTATACTACAACGACATTTACGACTTACCATTTATAGCTTTCAATGTCATTTTGTTGTTACTTGCGACAGTGACAATAATCCTTGAATCTCTTGTAAACTTGAAACACTTTCAGGGGACTTGTGAGCTACACAGGGCCTATAGCCTCTGTTAACTATGCTGAAGGGAAAGATGCTATATACACTTTAAATATGAGTCTGCACTCATGCCCTCACTCCCGGTGGAGCCTAGTCCCACACAAACATGAAACAGACAGCACCATCCCAAGTCCACACTGCCTCCTGGGGAAGATCTGGCACCTTTAAGACCTTCCCTGGACACTACATCGCCCTTGCTTTCCCCCAGACCCCCTTTCTGCACCTGGAACGAGCCGTTTGGTCCTCTGCACTCCCCATCCCCCAATGTGTCTTCGGAGTGTTTTGCGAATGTTATTATGATGTCAAAATATGTACCTTGTAATAATAAAAGATAATAAAAAAAAAAAACACTGGGGCACGTGCACACATAGGTATGAGGAGCACACTGCCACTTTGTATAGTTCACAATTGACTGTACTGGACAAACCTATATATGCTCACAAAGCAGTGGTCTGCAACCTTTTCGGCAAAAGAGCCACATTGGCCCATTTTCAAACCAAATCTTACAAACTACAGATGCTCCTCAACTTACGAACAAGTTACGTTCCGGACGCCCGTTCGTTAGTTGAATTTGTTTGTAAGTCGTTATTATATGTTTAAGGCTTGTATAAGTTAACTATATGGATTTGTACTGCATTTAAATAACACTAATATCACTAATAACACAATAACACTAATAAATAACACTAAATAATACTAATATGCTTTTTAAAAATATGGAAAACTGATGAGATAAAAAGAAGAGAGGGACACAGAGGCAAACGCAGTCAGCTGAGAGAGAGAGCGCGCGCATGTGTGTGTGAATGTATGTGTGAGACTGTGTGTGTGTGTGTGTATTTACCTCCTATTTTCCTTGAGCTCTTCTTAAAACGTGCAAACCAGCCATGGCTGGCAGAAAAGGTTTCTTCCGCAGCACTTTCTCCTGCCTTAGCCTTAAGGTAATTAAAAAGCGATATGGCCTTCTCACTGATCAGCATAAGGCTCAAAGCAACACGCCTCTGCCGCTGATTTTCGAGCCAAATACCAAGAAGTTTCTCCATCTCTTCCATGAGTTTCCCTCTCTTCTTGCTTATGATGGTGGATTGCATACCCGCTGCACTTTTCACATGCTCCATAATGCGGTCCTTTTGTTTATATATCATACCAATTGTCGAACGGTTCACGTTGTATGCGCGTGCCACATTCACCATCTTCTCACCAGCATCAAGTTTCTTTTATTATCGCCACCTTCTTTTCAAATGAGATGGCTTGCCGCTTTTTCACAGAAGCTTCACTAGAAGCTTTTCGCTTTTCACCAACCATATTGGATTACTGTACGCATGCAAGAAAAATAACAAAGTTCATAACACCGCACCGTAGTAACACAGTAGTACGCCCTAGTAGTACACTGAACACTTCTACTGAGTGGGCGTGACGCTTGGGGGATGCTGCGCAGCGCCCTGCCTGTGCGTCAGCGGCGGAAATACGTACTGTACCCAGAAGTGGGAATAGGCGCAAAATACAAAAACTCGCTTTTGCCCAAACATTTAACTTTTTTTTAAAATTTTCGACCCTGTTCGTAACTCCGAATGTTCGTAAATCGAATGTTCGTATGTCAAGGAGCGTCTGTATAGTGAATGTCAGATATCTCAATAAGAGCTCGAGTGGGGCCCGCTCTTGCGCACGTGGCAGTCTGCCTGTGTTGAACTGCCAAATGGGCAAACGTTTCTCCTGGAGCATGTAGCACTGTGTAGCAAAACTGTTTTAATCCTCTGTAACTCCAGCTGCGTGAACGAAGCAAACTCAGGTATCATAGACTAAGTTCATTGATCGAGCGTTCCTCATCTGAAACATTAAGAGCGCATTCACACTGCGTCATGTCTGGATGGATCCCGGCTGCTTTAGTCCAAAACTCTCCTAAAGTTGCTGTCCTGTGGCGCGAAAGTCATTTCACTAGCAAGGTCCATGCCAACAACATAATGTGATGAAGATATTTATTAATGATAGCGGTGGATGACTGGATGAATGAGGTAGAGATGGCTAGGTTGAGACTCAGGGTGGGGGCTCCGTCTCAATCATCAATTGGCCCAGCTGGAACAGGACCCCCTTTGGAGATGTCTTATGACTGAAAGACAACGAGACAAGGGGTGGGAGGAAGGGGTCGAATTAACCGAGACGAACTGGAATGATGGGATAAGCGGCTACAAATAGCTTCTGGGAAATTAGTGGTGTGGGTACGGTGAGCTGTGGTTCACTGGTGAGGAGGAGAAAGCGGTTGAGGCATGGTCCTGCTCCTGAATCTCAATTAATCAGCGGCACGGTGGCTGAGTGGCTAGCGCTCATGCTTCACAGCAAGAAGGTTCCGGGTTTGATCCCCGGGTCGCCCAGGCCTTTCTGTGTGTGTTCTGTGTGGAGTTTGCATATTCTCTCCGTGTCTGGGTGGGTTTCCTCTGGGCACTCCGGTTTCTCCCATCAACCCAAAACATGCACCACAGGTAAAAATCCTCCAGCTCAGGTCCTGACCAAGCCGAAGCAAGAAGATCATGGAGATGGTCCCCGGGCGCAGTAATGTGCTGCCCACTGCTCCTAATAACAGCATGGGTTAAATGCAGAGAAGAATTTCTCCAGTGTGAGATCAATAAAGTCGCTTCTTCTTCTTCTTCTTAATCATATTAACTCCACTAGCTAGGACAACCCCAACAGCATAATGCGATAAAGATATTTATTAATGATAGCGGTGGATGACTGGATGAATGAGGTAGAGATGGCTGGGTTGAGACTCAGGGTGGGGGCTCCATCTCAATCATCAATTGGCCCAACTGGAACGGGACCCCCAAAAGATTTAAAAGGAGCATAAGATGGAATGGGCCTGGAGAAGATCGTTGAGGTCATGACAAACGTAAGCGAGGTAGGCGGTGGAGGCCCGGTGACCGAGGGTTTGAATTTTTTGGTCGGGTACACCTGCTCTGGCAGCGGACGTGGTGGCACCAATGCGGAAAGAATGAATGGAGAATGGACGGGGAGCTATGCCAGAAGAGTGTAAGATTTCTCTGAAATGTTTAGTGAACCAGAATCTGGAAGCCATCTTACCCGCTTCAGTAAGAAAGAGCGGATTGTTGTCGGAGGAATTGGAGGCTCATCAGAAAGCGAGGTATTTTACGAAAGGTTCGTATGGACAGGGAAGGTGTTTCCCAACTGATCCGTTTCCGAGAGTAAAGACGAGCAAGTCAAGAGAACGTATGACGAGATCCAAAAGCCTAGGGTGGACGGACGGATCGAAGATGGTTGATGTCGGAGAAAATTCCGAACAGCAGAGAAAGCCGAAGAAGGCTAGGAGGAACATGCATTCAAGGTTAAGGTCCGTGGAAGGCGAGAGATAGCCAGAGCGCAACGGTAGAGGAGGTCTGTGGTAGGCGTTTAGGAGGAAGATGAGGTTCGGCTTTTAGCGGTCCTTTAATCAGCATGGAAACATGGGAATGTGATAGAGACTGACAGTCCGTTTCAGTGACCCAGAGTTGGAGTGTCTTGAATGACGGCTTGTTCGAGAAGATTGAAGTGGGTTGCGGATTTCAGTTGCTGGAGGAATGGTATTACATTGAAGGTGGTGTTGACTGAATGCCTGAATTAGTCAGACCCCCAAAGAATGGTAGAACGGTAGGGCAGAGTACTGATGAAGCTGAATGCTAATTGTGCGATTCGAGGGCTCTGGGTGCTATGCTGGAAGCTATGGAAACCAGCTACTGCCTGAGATTAAACGCTGGAGAAACTGGAGTGCGAAGGGGAAGAATAAGTCAGGAGTGATGTAGAAAGACCGTGATGTGGTTGACAGAGGTGACCATGATAACGCTAATGTGTGTGCTTCAGCATGGGTGTGGAAGGCAACCATGGGAACCTGCAGGTGAATTGTTGAATTATGAAATGAGGGTCGGAAGGTTGAGGGATGAGGGTTGGAGGGATGGGGTGTCGGAAGGATGGGGAGGGATGGGGGTTGGAAGGCTGGATGGGGAGGTCGGAGGTATGAGGGTCAGAGGGATGAGGGGGGAAGACCCAGACCCGTCGTGGCTCGAGAGAGAGGGAGGGAGACCCGTCCTGGGTCGGGAGAGAGGGAGGGAAACCTGTCGTGGGTCAGGAGAGAGGCAGAGAGAGGGAGACCCATCGTGGGTCAGGAGAGAGAGGGAGACCCGTCGTGGGTCAGGAGAGAGAGGGAGACCCGTCGTAGGTCAGGAGAGAGAGGGAGTCCCGTCGTGGGTCAGGAGAGAGAGGTGCAAAGTGCCGTTGTGAGGGACGCCGTGAGGGAGGCCGGTGAGAGCCGTCATAAGAGCTGGAGTAGATCGGGGGAGCCGGAGTGGGTCGGGAGACCCATCGTGGGTCGAGAGGGAGACCCGTTGTAGGTCGGTCGGCTCAGAACCTGTGGGGCAGTTGAGGATCTGAGGGTCAACTGAGGACCTTAGGGTGGAGGTGCGTACTGTGAGTGTTTGCGAGGCGGCTACGGGTTGGAATCTGAACGGATGAGAGCAGGCAAATTTGGAGACAGTATTAGTCATCGCGACATGAGAGCAGAGAATGATGAAGGATTGCGATGAAGTAGCATGAGCAGGGGGAGGTGAGGACGAGATGGCGAGATCATCGCTGAGGACACGTATAAGGATAGAGAAGACATGAGCCGACATCGATGGCAGGATTCTTGATCGGGTAAGAGGTGGTGAGCTGAGATGATGTAACCTGGGGTGAGGTCAGAGCTGGGGCTGAATAATGTGACACGTGGTTACGACGGCTTAAGCTAGCTTGTAATGAATGACATGAGCCGCATGAGCTATAATAGTGTGAGACAGCAAGGGGTGGAATATGAGTTGATGGCGAGCAGGTGTAAGGACACTAGCGTGCGTCAAAATTGCATGAGCAGCGCGAGCTGGAATAGTGAGCGAGTTGAGTCAACAGGTGCCGAGTATCGAACTAGCAGAGCGCAGGTGTAGAGACTGCTTAGCATGTGATGGATAGCGTGAGCTAGCATAAATTGCATGAGCTAGAATGGGCAGATGCAAGGCAAATACAGAGATGGCGTAGTATGCCGATGTAGAGGTGGGTTAAGCGATCAAATGCGTTGGTATGACATTTCGGAGTGCGAACGAGAATAGCGTGACTGGGCAGTGACTTGTGGGAAATGGGACAGCAGTCGTCACGTCGTCGATGTGACGCACCTGCCCTTCAAACCATGCTCCAAACCGTGCACTCTGGGAATAGGGACACGGTTTCTGCCTATTGTGGGTAGAGCACGAGAAGCCATCTAGCTCGTGATGACTGAAAAGATAAATGAAGAGATGGGGAGAAGGTGCATGTGCGTGGGGAACTGTGCAGCCTGCGAGACGGGGACAAGAAGAACGAGGCAACCTGATCGAGGTCTAACACAGAGGGAGCAGGCACAGGCTGAGATGGATACGAGGGGACTCAAAATGAGACTGCACAGTAGACAGAAGATATTTACCGGCCATGAGTGGTGATGCTACTTAGCCCCCAGCAGGGGGGCTATGAGACTGTAGTGGACAGGGCTCTCAAGTTTTGAGCGGGGTCGTGCGTGAGACTGCGTAATTTCCGAGGAGCGGGGGGGCTTGAATTGTGAACGCGTCGAATTGTCTCTCTCAATGCGTGAGACTTGAGAGCCCTGCTGTAAATGTTTGTCTAAAGAGAAAACTTAAACTACAAAGCAACTAATGAGAGTTATATAAATGAAGTTATTACCTGATGGTTCTCAGTTTGTTTTATCATCACCGCAGTGTGCGCTTAGCAGCTGAAACTACACTCTACAGTCTGCCCAACAACAGAACAATCTATTTTCTGATTGGCTGATTTTTTTCCGGGGAGCGGAACGGGGAGGAGGGGGAGAGTTTTTTTTCGCTGAAAACGCGCAGTGCCTGCATAAACTGAGCCACACAGACCGATTTTCTGGGCACAATAAAAAATAAAAATCAGCATGAGAAATGCCATGTGTGGCGTGTGAGCGTGTGAACACGTCGAATTGCGTGTGTCACACTCTCAATGCGTGAGACTTGGGAGCCCTGGTAGTGGAGGAGAGGTGGGAGTGACGACGTCTGCAACTGCACGCGGGAAACATGGTGGGAACCCGGAAGCTCGTTCGTCTCTTTCCAGAGCGTCTAAGTTAGTTACATTCTTGATCTGAACGGTTGACAGTCCTGTTTTGATGTGTCAGTCTGAAGGGTCACGGCGGGTACCGAGCACCGTTGTCGCTGGAGGCCGGGCCGCGCCGAATTCTGTGGTCACTGAGAGCTAGGGTTGCCAACTCCCTGAAAAATAAATAAGGGACACCTCATTGGCAGCGCCGACCGGTCCAATTGCCTTCACCCTTCCTGGTGTAGTGAATCTTTAACCCTTTTTTGTATGTGTGAAAGGATTTTTTTTTTATCCATCTGACTCAAACCTGAATTGAATTAGATGCATATTTGAGTGGTATGAACACATGGAAAATAAATAATTATCAGCAATTTATTTTTAATACAAAATAACATTAACAGAATGAAATAAATATCTGTCCCGCTTAACTTAAAACTCTATAAATTCATAGAAAACAATAAAAGGCAGAACATAGTGCACTGTTTGGACAGTACAAATGATGCATGTTCTATCTAACTATCTCTCCATCTGAACTTGTCTTACAAGTTAGGTGGTGCCAACAAGGGGTGCCCACACTTTTTCAGCTTGTGAGTTACTAAAAATGACCAAGTCAAAATGATCTACCTACTACAAAAATGCAAATCATTTATCCATTTATAAATATATTGACAATTCTTTACATGTACAATGCATGTTGATGTACCTTGCATAACTTTATGTACACGGTGTACCTTTTTTGTCATTACCTTTCTCTGATGACTTGCACTGGATGGAATCAGCTAAGGATGCGTAGTCTGGACAGTAGTTGCTGACAGCCAGCCTCAAGCACACTTCTAAAGTCATGGTGGAACGGTACTTGGGCTTAATGATCTTCATGTGGGAAAAGACTGACTCACATAAATAACTTTTCATAACTCTAACATTTATCAGATAAAATTGAGATAATTTTAATCTTAAAATAAGCCAACTGTACTGCACTTAAACACTGTGCCTCGTTTTTGGACCCTCACCCACAGTTTCAGAATCCTTTGATTTTTGATATTTTTTTTTAAACCTGTTTTTTCAACTTCCTAACTGGAGTTACATTCTCTTACTGGTTTTGCAGTGGTATCTACCAGCCTCTGCACATTTACCAAACGCATGTCATGACAAAACAGATGCATTTGTGCACTTTTATTAGGCAAACCTCAACCACATGTTGCGGTAGGCCAGCTCTGTGCTGTAGACCTGCTCTGTGCGGTCACTGTGACATAAATTTATATCAGTTTTTGCTTTGCATTTCATCTTGCTCTTCTAATCAGAGCACATTGAGGAGGGAGCTGGTGTGCGCTATGAGCAGGGAGGAGTGAGAGCATGGAAAGGAGAGGAGCGCTGACGTGAGGCGGATGGTCAGGTAGGATGTTTAAAAAAATTTTAACTTGCTCTGTGATACACGCTGGGACACAAGGCTACACGCTGTTGCGGACAAGATGTGTGCGCTGGTGGCGCTCGTGGTGATGTGCTGCGCAGTGTCCGCGGGTTCCAGACGAGCGCACAGGCTGCAGTGAGATGGGAAGTCACTAAGGTTGACAAGCTCCTCGGTGGCAAGGCTCCGGGGGTGGAGATCAGTACTGAGTATCGTAAGTCTCTGGATGTTGTGGGGCTGTCTTGGCTGACACATCTCTGCAACATCGTGTGGCGGTCGGGGACTGTACCTCTTGACTGGCAGACTGGGATGGTGGTTCCTCTGTTTAAGAAGGAAGACCGGAGGGTGTGTTCCAACTACAGGGGAATCGCACTCCTCAGCCTCCCCGGCAAGGTCCATTCCAGGGTACCGGAGAGGAGAATCCGATCGATGGTCGAACCTCAGTTCCAGGAGGAGCAGTGTGGTTTTCCTTCCGGCCGTGGGACACTGGATCAGCTCTAGACTCTCCATCGGGTGCTCGAGGGTGCATGGGAGTTTGCCCAACCAGCCCACATGTGTTTTGTGGATCTGGAGAAGGCATTCGACCGTGTCCCTCGTGGGGTCCTGTGGAGAGTGCTCTGGGAGTACGGGGTCCAGGGCTCTTTCCTAAGAGCTGTCCGGTCCCTATATGACCGGAGCAGGAGCTGTGTTCGTATTGCTGGCAGTAAGTTGGACCCGTTTCCGGTGAAGTGAAGTGACTTTATTGATCTCACACTGGAGACATTCTTCTCTGCATTTAACCCATCCTGTTATTAGGAGCAGTGGGCAGCACATTACTTCTTGCTTTGGCTTGGTCAGGACCTAAGCTGGAGGATTTTTTACCCATGATGCATGTTTTGGGTTGATGGAGAAACCGGAGTGCCCAGAGGAAACCCACCCAGACACGGGGAGAAATGCATACTCCACACAGAAAGGCCCAGGCGACATGCATGGACTCCACCAGGGCTGCCCTTTGTCACCGGTTCTGTTCATTGTATTTATGGGCAGAATTTCAGGTCCAGTCAGGGGCCGGAGGGGATCCAGTTTGGGGACCACAGGATCTCATCTCTCCTGTTTGCAGATGATGTTGTCCTGATGGCTTCATCAGACCGGGACCGCCAGCATGCATTAGGGTGGTTTGCAGCAGAGTGTGAAGCGGCTGGGATGAGGATCATGGTTCTCGACCGGAAAAAGAATGTTGTGGTGAAGAAGGAGCTCTCGATTTACCGGTCAGTCTACGTTTCTACCCTCACCTATGGTCAAGAGCTTTGGGTAATGACCGAAAGGACAAAATTGCCAAGGGTCTCTTTGCGGGAAAAACAAAATGACATACAAATGTACTCCTGGTTTATTAGAACTTATAAAATGTATTCTAATGTGTGGCTGGAGGGGTTGTCACAGAAATGCCGGATACCCCTCTTTCCTGAATCAGTCACATTACTGACTGCCTTTGAACCAGAAAGTTGCTTGCAAATGTTGAAGGTGCTGTAGTAATGACGTAGTGCATATGTTTTTGTACAGAAAGCTTCAGACAAATTACTTCTTAAGTTTTTTTTTATTTGGACTCCAAACCTGACTAGACGGCCACTTCCATACACAAAGGAAATAGGCCAGTCCATTGTAGTTTAGGTCCCAGCAGCAGCTCTGGTCTAAGCACAGTGACAATGTGTGCCTACACCACACAGCAGGCTCCCATAGAAAACAACAATGTTCTCCTGCAAAAAGGGTACAACCTCCTTCTATAAATGCATTCAAATATTGAATATAAAGTACCAGTGCAGCATGTGTCAGTTTTGCCAACAATGTGCAGGTGAAGGCCAGCAGCAGAACAAGTGAGAGCTCCAGACATCAGAGTAATGAGCAGATAGTGGATGAGCACTCCCACTGATGCGGTTCCAGTGAGTCCAGTAGACCTTCTGACTGTAGCCGTCCTTCACAGTGCATCTGTGTGTGGGTTCTAGATGTAGTCATCCTCCACAGGCTCTCCTGGAGTGTCACAGTGGTGCAGGAACACCACCACCACTCGCTGAAACAGGCCTCTGCGGCTCTGCCTGCGCTCCGAGATCTCTTCCCCGATGGTCTCCATGCAAATGTCTGCCGACAGCTGGCCCTTCCTGCGTGGGGCATAGATGGTACCTGATACAAAGCAAAGTTAGTGGCAGAGGAGTACACAGAACAAAGCCTGAGGCAGTTACATTGTGCTTTTGGATGCACATTCACTACTTCTAGGTATAGGTACAGGCTATAGAGCTCCTGCAGTCCTGGCATGCACCTCCGAATTCCATACTGGCAGTGGAGGGCTGAGAATTCCCATAGAAACAAAATAGCGTGGCCCCTGTGTGAGCCACAATGAACAAACTTCATCAGAGTATCAGAGATTATGGATTACTGTTGTGTACCAGGATGAACACATTAGCAAAGATAGAAGAAAGATTGAGCCTTATACTGGATTTACAAACCTGCAGATTGACGGCAGAAGTGGATTTCTGCAGCCAACGGGCTAGCAGCTAAATGGGTAAGCAGCTAATGTTAATCAAACTGGACATTAATTAAGCTATGAATGTATTTTTACATCAATGTTTAGTTTCATTGAACACAGTTAATATGTTTAACGTTAATGACTGCTCAAAAATGTGGATTGCAGAAAATAAAATCACAAATAAAAGTAAAAAGTTTGTGTTTATTACATTTACATGATTGATTAGCTACAACATCTACACATTAGTCAGAGCACCTCGTATTTTCGCTATTGTATCAACTGATAATTTTAACTGTCAGTATCATTAAATGTTATATGTACAGGGCTTTATAATAAAGTCTATTTTTCACAAACATCTTCAAGGACCTTTTTTGATGATATAAGCAGTGTCCAGATATTGCAGAATTAAGGAAAAATCTGTGCGTCTGTTCTCTTTAAAATAACACCTTTGCCAGGTAAGGGTCACCTACATTTAATCTGATTAGTTTTAAGATACGGTAAATGGTCACATTTTTTTCTATAGCGCTTTCCCAGCTTCAAAGCACTCAAAGCGATTTACAACAAGATCAGTGGGTCTGACCGCTCAACCAATAATGTCTATGTCGAGAGCAGGATTGGAACCCCCTACCTTTGGATCAGTGGACAAATGCTCTTACCAACTGAGCTAATGCCGTTGATGTATAAGATTTCCTTTAATTACAAAAAAAAAAGAGAGAAAAAACTCCAAAAGTGACTCGGTGCCATTCATTACCGCTAATCCACCACTGCCAACATGGTGTCCCTGTCAGATCTAGTCAGATGGTTGCAGGAGCTCTATAGTCCGTGTCCTGCTACAGTCACACTGTCACTGGTCCTGGAGTAAGGCCATGGTGTGGACCTCTAAAGCCTGTTTATTCAGAGAAATAAAGGGGACACAGCAACTTCAAAGAGTGCAACAGGGAGAACAGAGGATCAGATCCGTTTTTTGTCTACTCTAATGAATAATAAAAAATAAGTGTTATAGGCACTGAATATTTAGTATCTTGAAATAAGCAGCAGTTATATGTGTGAGGACTTGCACTGCAAAGTTGGTCTAAATAGGCTATTGACTAAAAACATAAAAAGGTATGCATATGCATGATATGACTTTGGCATATCAACACATTCATAACACAATGTATAAAAACAAACAAATTTAAAATCACGTGACCAAAATTGTGAATTGATCCAATTACTGTAAGACTCACTTGTCTCGTCGTCCTCAAAGTCGTAGCGAGCGTAGTTGTTGGGATCTGCCGTTCTTAAGGTTCGCAACCAGGGAAAGTCTGTTATCATACTGTAGGGGGCACCGTCCACTACCCCTGAATCAAACACACAATAACTTCAAAGTGGTCCATTTAGTTTTCCAATATTACAATACTCACAATAAGTTAGGGATATTGAGAGAGACTCAGCGGATGTCATACATACAGTGTTTGCTTCACTTCAGAGATTCAGAGATAGGGAGGCAAATGTATTGGAGTGAGACACACCTCATTTTGTGTTTTCCACATACTGGTCTCACGGTGTACATATTGGGGCTAATGCCAAAAAATACTAAAAGACAAACCTTTTCAATGTGGCATCAATTTCAACATTCTGTGGGTATAAAAAGCTGGTATTGTCAGTAAGTCATTCCAAGTTCATCATTCAAACAGCCATGAACACACGACGTCACTTAACGGACGAGCAGCGTCACCTGGCCATAGCGCGCCTTTGGGTCGGTAGCAGCAATCAGATGTTGCTTGTGAACTTGGTGTGTCTCAAAGTGTCATCAGCAGACTTGCATCAAGACACAGAACTACTGGCAGAGTTTGTGACAGACCCGGGAGTGGATCTCCACGAGTGACAGACCACAAGGATGACCAGTACCTAAGGACCTACGCACTCAGATCATCATACAACGGCCACACAGCTCCAGGCCCTTTTACAAGAGGTGAGGGGGACTAGGGTTTCGAGACAAACCATACGCAACCTACTCCACCGCTTTGGCTTGAATGCCAGACGACTGTTGCAGGTGACTCCACTGACACCAAGGCACCGTCGTGAACGTTTGCAGTGGGCACAAGATCATGTGACCTGGAGAATGCAGCAGTGTTCTACCGTCTTGTTCACTGAGGAGGGTTGGGTCACCTTGCACAGAAATGGTGGTCGTCAGCATTGCTGGAGAAGGCGAGGCGAGCGATACGCCAAGGTCAACATGGTCCCCAGGGTTCCCTTTGTGGAAGCGGTGCAACAGTCTGGGCAGGCATCACCAGTCAGCGCAAAACAGATCTGGTTATTGTAGACGGCTCAGTAACTGCAGGTTCTTACCTCAGAGACATAGAACCCATCATCATCCCCCAATTCCGCCAACACACCCCCAACTTTCTGTTCATGGATGTTAATGCTCCACCACATTGAGCCAGAATTGTCACAGCTCGACTTCAGGAATTCGGAGTGCCTCATATGGTATGGCCAGCAATGTCCCCTGACCTGAACCCCATAGAGCACGTCTGGGACCAGTTGAAGCAGAGACTGGATGATCGTACCCCACCACCACATGACCTGGCAGAACTGCATGTAGCACTTGTTGAAGAATGGAATGCCTCAGAACAAAATCATGAAGGTAGTGAGGAGCATGAGACGTCGCTGTCAAGTTGTCAAGCTTTCACTGCGGCAAATGGTGGAAACACCCATTACTGACACTCAAGGTTTTGTTATTTGGGGCCATCTTTGTTACAGTCATCATTTTTCGGGGTGTAATGAATTAAACTAATGAAAAAGTGTTTGTTTTTTTTTCCTCATTCATTATTAGTAATATCAAAGGGAACTTTTACTTATTTCATTAAAATTCAGACCAAATAGGAAAAATACTCATGAATAACAATATCCCTAACTTATTGTGAGTAGTGTACATCCAAATAAATGTTCTTTTTGGTAGACCAGTCTTTTTTTACACATACCTTGACATGTTTCGGATGCCTTCTGCATTCTTCTTCAGAAGGGTCACGTGATGTTAGTGACGTATTTTGTGGCTGGTTTACACAGATTTTGGCAAGTTCCTAAGCCCCTAGTCCCCGTTTACTGTCCTGTGGACTAGTTTCCGGATCTCAATAGCCTCCTTAATCCAACATTTGTGTTTGTTGTCCTCCATCCCAATTATACTTTTGCGCTTTCCCAGTCCATGATATGTAGCATAGGTAAAAGAACACAAAGCAGAATGCGAGAAGGAAAAAATATGGGCAATTACAAGAGTGGCTCAGAAAAAAGGACAACAGGAGACACTCAAATCGACCACCACCGAAAAGTGAGACAGATTTATCATGGACTGGGAAAGCACAAAAGTAGAGACAAGGGGGTCGGCCTATCAACCTTCAAGGACCTGCCATACTGTCCTTTAGAAATCAGACTACAGATGGCTCCATTTCCCTACCAATGCAGGTGGGTGAATGGTGCCAATATTTGTGTAAATCAAGCACAAGACACGTCACTATATAACATCACATGACCCTTCTGAAGACGGATGCACAAGGCATCTGAAACATGTCAAGGTGCGTGTAAACACCACACTGGCCTGTCCAAAGAACCTTTATTTGGATAAAACACACAATAAGTTTTACACATCAGCAGAATGCATGCAAAGGAGGAAAGGAGAGACATTTAAGACTGCCATTGTGGTGAATGGAGCTTTACCTTCCAGAGTGTAGATATCCCGACCCCAGGGGTACCGCGAGAACCTCTTCACATCATCCTCTGTGCGGGTGGCCTCCGGGAAGAACTCATATTTGATCAGCTCCCTGACACAGAAATTGGATTCATTAATAAAAAGAGGTGGGTACTCTGTTAGATTTACTTGAATAATTTTTTAAAGGTAATGGAATTTAAAAACACAGTGGAGCACTTCCTGTATTAATAAATTACATCACTAGGTGGAACAAAGTGTTTTCTTTTTGAGAGAATATGCAAGATTTGTGTGTTAAATGTCTAAATGAAATAACAAAACTCAGCAGTTTTCAATGAGGAAACCACATTATAACATAGATCAGTAACTAGTGTAATATGAGCCCTTTTAAACTGGAAGCAGAATGAGCCTTTATCAAAGATGAATCAAGTTCTGTTAACATAATACTTAACAGAAGAAGAGAAGTAGGAGGCATGAGAGTGGCTCACTGGCTGATGTTCGCAATGGTGTCCATCCAGCTCCGGATGCGCACCTTGTTGCGCATGTTTGGGGGGTTGCTGAACTCATGGACAATAGCAATATGGTACGGGTATGGCCCCTGGAACAACTGCTGCTCCAGAGCCACGGAGTCGATCTGCTCAGAAAAGCAGGGACAGTTATAAAGCACTTTAAAAACGAATAGAAGAAGGCTAAATGGAACAGACTTGGTGCATGGGGCGCATGTAGATGATGCGGTTCCTCTCTGGTGGCACCCTCAGGATCTGGTCCAAGACTTGCTGCATGTTAAGCTTTTTACACTGAGCAAAGTCCATTCTGTTCACAATGGGGGCATTCTCCACCTGCAGCTGCTTCAGCACACGGCACCTGGTGGCTGCAAAGAGAGGTGACATTTGCAAAGCATGGACCCAGCACCACAACTACAAACACTATAAACAGAGCACCACCACTACAAACACTACAAACACATGGGTAAAGCACCACCATTACAAACAGTACAAACACCTGGGCCCAGCAGACACAGGCCTACAGCTTACCGTGCACAAACATAATCTTTGGACAGTCCTTGAGGACCAGGTCTGTGATTCCACAATTGGTTAGAGTAATGCCCACAAGGTTCTTGCTCTTTAGAGACAGCACCTGCACACATGTACCATAGCAGGTCAGCCCAGACATGGACCGGGCAGTATACTTTTTACACATGTCTACCATTTGGAGATAGCCTTGTTAGCATGCATACCTGCACATGGTCTTCCTCTGTGACAGGGTCTGAGGTGCTTGTTGATTTGTCAACATTGCGTTTTCGCTTCACAAACACTCGTGGCCTAGGTTTGGAGACACCTGTACACAGTCCAAACAAAAATTTAGTTCTGTTCCATCCCTACTGACCTTTAGAAAGCAGCATTGAAAGACAGATCTAAAATGAGTAGAGTGTCTCACCAGTGCCTGCCAGGAGGACCTCCGAGGACATGCGTGAGTAGGAGCGGGTCACCGGTCTGCGGGAAGAGGACAGCTCTGGTCTATGAGAGGGACTGTGCGCTCCACTGTTGCACCTGGCCCCAACTCGCCCACTTCCTGCTGCTCCTGTCCTCCTACCGTCTCCGCCTCCTGTTCCCCTGCCGGCTCCACCTCCTGTCCCCCTGCCCTCTCCCATTCCGGCCCCCCTGCTGGTTCCACTTCCTGTCCCCCAGCCCTCTCCTGCTCCTGTCCCCCTGTTGGCTCCATTTCCTGTCCCTCTGTCCACTGCGGCTGTTCCACTGGTCCAAGGTCCTGCCCCCCTGCTCTCTCCCGTCCCCCCTGCCCTCTCCTGCAGGGTGTGGGGGTCACTCTTGGCTGTGGGCTCTGTAGTAGGGGGGTGCTGACTTCTGTCTGCGGCCGCCTTCATGTCAGCTTTGATCAGCTCACTGCTGACCTGACAGCTCTTCTCAGCACTGCTGCGAGTATGGCTCTGTGCACTGCTGCTCCGCCGCAGAGGGGCCTTCCCTTTACCTGCAACATACAATGTTCAGTTATGTCCGTCATCTTCCCAAAAAAACTATTCCAAATGCACAAAAATTATTAAGTACTCTATGTAAGTACTATGCTGTAGAGAGTGCCAATTCCAGATCATATTCCAAATATGCAAGGTTTGTGTGAATTCAACAAAACACAACTCCAGGTATATGTTTGTGATAAAGTCAAACCATCTTGTCAAAGTCTGATCCTATCAGATCTCAGAAGCTAAGCTAAGTACTACCTACATTGTCTAGTATGAAAGTGGAGTGTGCGTGCGTGTTGGTGGTGATCGGAGGGGCCGATGATGCGGATTGGCAGCCTCTCTTCTGTCAGTCTGCCCCAGGGCAGCTGTGGCTCCAATACTCCTGATCAAAATTTTAAGACCAGTTGAAAAATTGCAAGAATTCACATTTTGCACTGTTGGATCTTAACAAGGTTCTAAGTAGTGCTTCAAAATGTTAAAAGAAGAAATGGGAGACACAAGAAAAAATTTTGAGTAAGCAATTTATTGCAAACAACCATTAAACTGAAATAGGCTGTTGATCAAAAGTTTAAGACCACATCCTTCATCCGTCATTTTAAACTTATTAAAAGAACCTGAGGGTTATGTGGAAAAAAGTCAAGTGGTAAACCCACAAAGGTTTCACCAGATCCTCAGCCCAAATTAAGTTTCACTGGTAAGCTTCACTGGTCACTGGTGCCAACTGCAGTCCCATAATCATTAGACAGCATCTGCGAGAGAAGGGTTTTAAAAACAAAAAAAACGTCTTCAAAGACTCTGTCTCCTTCAGCAGCACAAAATTGCTCATTTGGAGTTTGCACAGAAGCACCAAACATGGGACATTGAAAAGTGGAAGAAAGTTTTATTTTCTGATGAGAAAAAAATGAACCTTGACGGTCCTGATGGCTTCCAACATTACTGCGTTACTGGCATGACAAGGAGATCCCACCTGAGATGTTTTCTACAGGGCACAGTGGAGAGGGCGCCATCATGATCTGGGGGGCTTTTTCTTTCAATGGAACAATGGAACTTCAGGCAAACTGAAATTAAATTTGTCAACTGGACAAAAGTTTATTTGGTCAAATACGTTTCGCAGCTCATCCAAGCTGCTTCTTCAGTTCTGGTCAGATGTTGGTGGACATTGCCTATATCTGACCTCCATTTCTGTTCAAGGAAGGGTTCTCTAATTTCACTGTAGTAGTTAGCTCCTCCCTTCAGGTGTATTGGACCAAATAAACTTTTGTCCAGTTGACAAAATGAATTTCTCCTTTTGCCATGGATTCTACATGGACGACTGAGGGAGTCTACACATAATGGAGCTTCAGGATGTGCAGAGGTGTCAAATGGTAACGCTAATGCTAACAATATGCACCACACAAATTATACACACGGATCAATAACCCTCGAATTGGGACACGGCTACAGTGTGTGTTGAGCGGTGAACAACATGGACATTGTTGTTAGAAACAGAGGAACTTATACTGAAAAGAGGAGCCATGTCAGTTGTGTGGAAGTACTTCAGCTTTAAAAAAAAATCTGGCGCTGATCAAACAACCGTATTCTGTAAATGTTGTCGGGCTAAAGTTGTAGCCACAAGAAGCAACACAAGCAATTTGCTTCACCTCCATCACAAACATGTCTTGGAATATGAAGAATGCATGAAACAAAGATCGTAACGTTCAACTTGGCACTGCAACACAAAACACGACTCAGACGTCACTCAAAGACGCGTTTGCTAAGGCGACTGCCTACGACAAGAAAAGCAAACGGTTGAACGATATTACCAACGCTGTTGCTATCCACTTAGTCCTGCTGAGAAAGGTGCTTCAAGGAGATGATTAAAGCACTGGACCCAGATATGTTTTACCAAGTCGAATTTACTGCAGTAAATTATTAGGAAATGGGGTCAACAACTAGTCATGCATGAAAAAAAAATACCGTCAAATACCGTGACGTAATTTTGAAAAATACCGTGATATCAATTTTTGGTCATACCGCCCAGCTCTAGTGGATGCCCTACGTGAAGCCATCTTCACCACTTGGAGCAACATTCCCACTATCCTGGAAACACTGGCATCAAGCATGCTGAGACTCATTACGGAGTCCTTTTTTGAAAATCTATTTCTATTTTAGGGTTTCTTTTTTGAGATGTGGTCTTAAACGTTTGACCAGCTGATAGACAGCCTATTTCAGTTTAATGGCTGTTTGCAATAAATTGCTTACTCCAATATTTTTTTTTCTTCACTCCCATTTCTTCTTCTTGCATTCTGAAGCACGACTTAGAACCTTCTTAAGATCCAACAGTGCAAAATGTAAATTCTTGGAATTTTTCAACTGGTCTTAAAATTTTAACCAGGAGTGTAGTAGGTTGCCACCAGAGTGTGGAGTGAATGAATAATAAACTTTAATGTGCTTTAGGTGTCTTGAAAGGTCTGATATAAATGCAATAATGAATTAATTAATTTACAACATTATAACAGATCAGAAAATAGGATAATGTGAGTCCTAAATAAATAAATAAATAAATAAATAAATATTAGTTTTTATCTATGAGTAATAGTATTTTTTCCCCATCTGTCTACAGCTCAAATCTTATGATAATTCTGAAAAATAATAAATGGATTGTGTGATTTGAAGACACAGAAGGCAACACCTTTGTGGACCGTTACTCACCTCAAACTGTTCTGACACTTTGATGACTAACCTGACTTTTGGTAGAACTTTTTGCATCATCAGTATATTTCACTACTCAATGTGCTTAAATAGCCCATTGAGTAGATTTGGCTTGTTTCTCTCTGACCTTTATCGGTGTCAGCAATACCACATATAGCCATCTTCATGTGATTTTGTGCATGTGACTGGTCTTGTTCACAGTACCTGTCACACAAGACAGCGGCTGGTGTGCATGCGTGGCCGGAGGCGCCCGAGGCCCCTCCTCCTCCTCACTGTCTGAGTCTGAAATGACAAGGGCTGCCCTCTCTGTACGGGTCTGCCACATACCACTGGGGCCTACAACCATGACAGAGAACAGTTCAGGAAACTGCACTTCACTTGAGATAAACAATGCAGTAGTAGGTCTAACATTTATAAAGGTTTTCTTCACAAAGTTTTATGCAGTGAAACCTAATTGGAAAGAAGTGATAGGCACCTGCTTGCTCCCGGTCCATGGGCGGTGGTCCTCCCAGTGAAATGCTGGCCCCTGCAGCAGCACGGTGCTCCTGAGATCCATGCTGTGGCACATCTCCCTCCCCATGTTCGGCCATTCCATTCATCTCCATAACTGTTCACACCAAATAACAAACATTCATCACAAGCTAAGTGCCTAGTGTGCCCACACACAAAGCTTACTTCCACACTCATGTCCCACAGCTAAGACCATAAACTCCTTGAGGCTCAGGCCAAGCAGCAATGCAAAGCAGGTGATGCTCCAGAGATGGTTCGGTGCTGTGACCCTGCCAACGGGGTACAACCTTTATTCTGACATCCCGCCACTCCGACAAACCCCCAATCTCGTCATTCCGCCATTCTGACAACCCTCCATTCCGTCACTTTTTTGCCAGAACCAGGACTAAACCAGGTCTAAATCAGGTCTAAACCAGAACTGAAGCAGGACTGAGTGACCGCAGGTGAAAGGACTGGCACAGAGCTCTGCGCCCCATGGGGCTAAGCGCAGCAGTCGCCCAATCGCACTTTGCGGACACCCGGCGCCATGGGCTCAGAGTTCTTTTTCTCTCTCCAAGATTAGACCTGATTCAGTCCTCCTGGTTCAGTCCTCCTGGTTCAGTCCTCCTGGTTCAGTCCTCCTGGTTCAGTCCGGCATCTCAATTGATGTTTCTTCTGCTTAATAAATAATGCCTGTGAAGTGACATATTTTTGATAGTAGAAACGCGTCTGAATTCGTATTCAAACTGAAGTAGGCGTAATCATAAATTTCCATTTTGTGATTGTAATTCTTGATGTTGTAACTTTTCAATACGTATTCTGATGGATAAAATACACACAATACATTCTATGCAGGACTGGATTCATTCGAGAGTTTATGAATATTTATTTTATGCTCAACTACAGCCAAATATGCATGAATTTCCCAAATACACATGGATTTCTATCCTAGGCACAAAATTTTTTCTGAATGCTTTCGTACTCCATACATATAGCTCATTCTAGTAGGCCCATATATTTTTAATAATTAACTTGTGTGTCGGAATAGCAGAATGTTGAAAAAAAAAAAAGCTAAAGTGCCGCTGACCAAGGAAAAAAAAAGGTTGGAGTGCAGGGACGTTTGATAAAAAGAATGGAAATACCGCCACTCCGACAATTAGATGTCAGTGTCGGAGTGGCGGTATGTCGGAATGGCAGCATGTAACCTGTGTCAATAGCAATTGGAAACATGTCATTGGGGGATTGTAATTGTGGTGGAAATTGAGAACATCAGTTCTCAATTTCAGTTCGTAAGTTCCAGTAGATCCTTTCTGTAGACTTTCTGATGCTTGTTATGGAGACAGCCCAGTATTGAACACACAAAGTATGGAATCATATCAACTGAAGAAGACTGGATATTTTTGGAATGGCAACCATACTAAAATTTGTGTGAAAAGCAAAACGCTAAAATTTCCAGTGTGAGAGGAGTCTAACAGTCGACCTGAAAGAGACTCAGGAGGAGTGCTTTAAAGGAGTCCTGATGAGTGCTCTGTGCATGCGCGACACCGCAAGCATATGCCACTTGGTGCTAGCTAAACAGTGTACAGGAACAATCACTCATTAAATGGAGTATAGATACAGGGTCATAAATTAGGATGGTTAGGTTTAGAGTTTGGTTAAAGGGATATTTCGGGTTTTTTGATGTGAATCTGTATGGCATCCCCTTCAGCAGTGTCGTGCATTAAAGGTCCCATGGCATGAAATTTTCACTTTCTGAGGTTTTTGAACGTTAATGTGAGCTCCCCTACCCTGTTTGGCCCACCCTACCCCCATGGCTAAAAGTTGCGAAATGTGTAAACTGAAGATTTGCAATCCTTTTCCACGTTTGAAAAAAAGACAGCCCAAACGGGCGATTCTGAACAAGGGAAATTTCTGACGTTACACTTGGGGAAAAATGCAAATGCTGTTCCACCCGCCATCTGGATGTCTACCCACCGTCTCTGGAAATCATGACCAGAGAGTTTGGACCGCAAACGAGCTACGCAATGCGAGATGCGTTTTTTTATTTGCCTGGAGGCACGTGAGAGTGTTTCCAGGCTCGGATGTCCTTTATCCGAGCCTCCGAACCTCTGAAACAGCAGTGGTTTAATTTTATTTTCTGTGGAAATGTGTTTATTTTTCAATGGAAATCGTCTCATATCTTCCTCTGCGCTTAAACGCGGAAGTGGGGCCAGCGCACATCGCACCGCTAAACAAGGAAAGAGCGGAGAGTTTGGCCACAACCCCACCCGCTGCACTGGCCTATCTCTGTCCTCATTTGCATTCAAGCAACAACGCCCAGAATAAAGTGTTTGAGAGAGATATTTCTGACTCTGACTATGTTCATGAGTCTTGATTTTGAAGAAGGATTCATTTACAGTATTAGGGAACCATTAAGGCGCCATATAAAAGCATCAAGAAGTACCATGTCATGGGATCTTTAACACTGGCTTACCCCTGACACTGTCCTCTGAGCCGAGTTCTGCCCCGGTTCTGGCGTTGATGAAAGTAGGTCTGGCAAGTTAGCCGGGACATTAAATAAAGCTTGTTTTTCTTCTCAAAACAATATTTGTCCAAAAAGTGATATATTTGCATCACAAAACGGTTGCACACGAAAAAGTCAGAAGTCATAATCGCCTGGTGCCATTTTCTCTCGAGTCGTATCACTGCGCACCTAGTCTGGTTAACACCTGACCATATCACAAGTGAAATATGGGTCTGGGAGCTCGCTTCGAAAAATCCTGTAGCGGAGGTGTGGTTAGCGATTGCCAACGGCCGTTTATTGGGCGTTATGAATGTCTATCATTGAGCGTATACGTAAGTCCATAGCCAATCATGTCAGTTGTCAGTTCAAACTACAAGCTTCCGTTTGTCATGTAGTACGCGTCACCGTCTTTCCACCCCTCCCCCGCTCTCTGATTGGGGCCCTAAATCTGGGACTCTCGCTTGGACGAGTTGCCAGGCCGCCTTCCAGTTCGAAACGAACGGAAGCGGCCTGGGAATTCCCAGGCTACTGCGCACCTATTATTATTAGCCTGTTCACTTGTAAGTGGCAATGTTTAAAAGTGAACAGGCTAATAATAATAGGCTTTATTAACTGTCCCCGCTAACTTTCCAGACCTACTTTCGTCAGCGCCAAAACCGGAGCAGAACTCGGCTCAGAGGACACTGTCAGGGGTAAGTCAGTGTTAATGCACGACACTGCTGAAGGGGACGCCATACAGATTCACATCAAAAAACCCGAACTATCCCTTTAAGGTTAGGAACAGAGTTAGAAATTCTGCTCTGTTCCTCTGGGCCAAACTAACTTTGAATTACACTATAGGACAGAACACTGTGTATACAATTATGATGTAATAATAATGATGCTAAACTTCTAAATATCATGCACACTGTCAAATGTTATATCAGTTCAGAGAAATGTAGGTCTATCTTTTCGACAAGCTAGGTCTTTTTAAACAGAGCTGTCAATTTGATGTTCCAACTAATTATCTTGAAAATAACTCTGCAACTTGAAACTCAGACTTGAAACAGTGGGCTTGCCCTCCCTAGCCGGGTGACAAGCTCCTGCCTCAAATTAAAGTTTGCGGGTCATGTTGTGGGAAAGTATAAGCCAAGGTGAAATGCAAAGCTCTCCATTTACTGGTCACTCTACGTTACTGTGACTTATTTAAAAATAAACAGTGCCTGAAGAGGGACACTTCAGCAACAAAGGAGTTAAACGATGCAGTTGCTCACACACATAGGAGTACACAGGAAGCCTTTTAACCTTTGGAGATGACCATGGCCAAGCACCGTAAACTGACTGCTTGCTCTATCATCTGTCTATCTGCACTCGGCCCAGTGCTGGCACTGTGGGACGAAATCTGGGACAGTTTTGGAAGTGAAATGTAAATGAACAGTTATAGTCCACTATGGACACTGAAATCCATTAAAATCAGTGGAAAACAGCAGTCTCATTGACATAATCAAAATGACAAAAAAATGACACTGGTATTGTAACTCAATATATAGTTGTATTTAAGTGATTGTAGATTCCCTGACATTCCTACCTAGCTGAGATATACCTCTGTTGTCTTGGGCGTCCTGGTGCAGGTTAACAGGTGAAACTGCTGATGGAGCTTGGACCTCATATGGGTGATTGGCTCCAGCCTCAGCTGGGAGAACCTGGGCCTCCTGGGGGAGGTTGACTCCAACTTCTGCAAGAGGAGCCTGAGCCTCCTGGGGGAGGTTGACAGCAGCATCTGCAGGGGGAGCCTGGGCCTCCTGGGGGAGGTTGACAGCAGCTTCTGCAGGAGGAGCCTGGGCCTCCTGGGGGAGGTTGTTGTTGTCATCATTGGAATTCTGGTTACTGACCAGAGCAGAAGACACACCAATTCCAGTGCCAGCACTGAGGCCTACTCGAGCACAACCCTAAGAAAAAATGCAAAGAGGACTGTAAGCACCTGAACTCACTGCTATAATACGAGCTGAGAACAGTTAGGCCGGGTCTATACAATCCTGGTGGCACATCTAAATGAGTTTAGCATAACATTTCAGTTACAAGTATGTAGCAACGTGTACCACATTCATGCGTGTGTGCTTGTCAGTCAATAAAGCAGTTATAGAGGCACACAGCTACTCCACCAAAATGATCATTTCAGCTTGTTTGTGGCCTACCTTAGGAGGCTCTCGGAACATCTGGTCAAGGCAGATAAACTCCAGGCAGGGCAGAAGCTCTATGAACTGACAGAAGGACTCCAGTTTGATGGCATGACAGCGGACAAGAGTCAGGTCCACTAGGCGGCTCCAGCGGCACTGATCTGAGGCACAGACTTATGGATTAGGGCAACATTTCTCTAACCAGTCATATGGGTGGGAACTAGAGACTAGAGACTTTCACACTAAATAATATCAGGACCATTTTTATAGACACTGTGGAACTTTTCTGGCATCTGCTTGTCCACATGCATTGGAATGTTGCCAAAATTTTCCACAGTACTGCGTTAAGCTTTATCTCCATGGAAACAAACAGGTGATGAAACCACTAACTTACAGGTCAGAGATCTGTGACCACTCACAGTAAGAATGCATGATTTTCAATACATTTTTCAATGTTTTTTTGGCCTTACCTGTGATCCAGCTGTGGGGGTTGTGCAGGTGGGGACAGTTGTAGACCACCAGGTATTTGATGTTGGTGAAGACCTCATTGACTACTCTGAGGCCTATGTCTGTGATGATGCCAGGGTTCTCAGTGACATCGGCCAAACCATACTTCACTAGCTCCGGGTGGCTCATTTTACCTGTACACACAGGTTGGATTTTACAGGCTTTAGGGAGACATCAAATTGACTGATCGTAAACTTTAGCACTTTTTTCTTCACTTAAATCAACCCATGACTTTTAAAACCAGGGCTTCTCAAAGAGAGGGCCGTGGCTATTAGGGGGTTGTTAGGGTTGTCAAAAGAAAAAGAAAACCAGATACTAGGGACGGGATGATTCTCAAAAAAAAGATCAAATTGTCATTGTCATTTTGGCACGGGCAGGAAAAGGTGAAGCCCGGGGTCCTTTCTTAGATACAGAGAGTAAAGCAGCTCTAAAGAGGCCTACTGCAGCTAAATTCTAACAGTTATCGTTCAGTAACTTTTTATTTTACATCGATAGACTCAGACCATCTCCTTAATTTGAGTTAGTAAATAACGCATTTAGACATTATTACGTCTAAAAGAGGAGATGAGAGCACATTTTTATCAGGGGAGAGGGGAGGGGCTGGTGGTGGCAGAGGCACAGACATGAGAGTCAGGAGGAGCAGAGACTTTTAGTCAAAGAAATGATCAAAATTAATAAATGCATAGAACAGAAAGATTTGATGGTGATGTTTATGTCCAATAGCCTTCAACTAGCATATAATAAACCACATACTCCTAATTAGCATTTTTTCAATGTTTATAGCCCAAATCATTAATCCAATACAATAAACTAATACATAGGCTCTATATTTATTCATAGAAGCCATTTGCTCTGAGTCTATTTTAGTTTAATTATAAGATTTAATTCAGAAAATTATTTATTTTTATAATAATTAATTTGTTTCAGATGTCTACAGTAGGAACATTAATGATTTATGATAACGATTTTGTATATAGCTGTAACTTCATATTTTATTTGATATGGCAAAAGGAGAAATTCAGTTTGTCAACTGGACAAAGTTTATTTGGTCGAATACGTTTCGCAGCTCATCCAAGCTACTTCTTCAGTTCTGGCTAGAGTGCTGGTGGACACTGCTTATAACTAGCTGTAGGGAGCAGCTAACTACAATTAAATTACTATGAAACTATCACACCCATTTGTTTTCAGTTTCTATGTGGAGTCTTGTTAGCATAGTAATTTAGGGCCATAATGGGTGTTTTCATACCTCTGGACCTGACCTGGCTAACCCTATTGTTTTATTTGTTTTGATTTAGGTTTGAGGATAGAGTTATAGATGGGAGACAAATTATGTCTGAGGCCTCCATTTCTGTTCAAGGAAGAGTTAGCTCCTCCCTGCAGCTAGTTATAAGCAGTGTCCACCAGCCCTCTAGCCAGAACTGAAGAAGTAGCTTGGATGAGCTGCGAAACGTATTCAACCAAATAAACTTTGTCCAGTTGACAAATTGAATTTCTCCTTTTGTCATGGATTCTACCTGGACGACTGAGGGATTCTTCATACATTTATTTGATATCTTATTAGATATTTTATTACTTATTTTTCTATTTTATTTTGATTTCCACATATACCCTTATTTTTTATTTTTATAATTAATGTTTCATTTGACACCGGTCTCTAGCCATCTTTCTTGCTATTCCATTTATTTTTTGTTACCCTCTGTTATATATTATATTTGATAACAGAGCTACTGTACCCAAATAATTTCCCTTGTGGATCAATAAAGTTTGTGTAAGTCTAAAAGTTCTGAGCATAAAGCATTAAAAAAGCATTAAATATGCATTTTAAGGTTAAGATATAATGTTAATTTAAAGAGGTTATCAAAATCAAAGTCAACTGAAAATCAGGAGTCCAAAATTGAATCGAATCGTGGCTTAAGTGAATCCTCCCATCCCTATCAGATACTAATCGATACTAAAACTGGTATATAGATAGATATTTGAGCAAATAAATACAGTATACTAAACGTTCACGTTAAGGGCATAGAAATTATGAACTAAATAGCTTTAGAATAATCTGGAGCTGTGTCAGAACAACACAGAGTAGTATATGGCCATTGACCACTATGGAACCTACCTGGACCACTGAGAGATTACACAGATATAAGACAGCAGGGTAATATAAAAGAAGTACTATGCATGTCTTTAATTATCATTGTGCGTGAAGAGTCCCTCAGTCGTCCAGGTAGAATCCATGATAAAAGGAGAAATTCAATTTGTCAACTGGACAAAGTTTGTTTGGTCGAAAACGTTTCGCCGCTCATCCGAGAGGCTTCGTCAGTTCTGGTTCTAGTGCTGGTTCGAGACTGCTTATATCTAGCTGCAGTGAGGAGCTCACTACACTGAAATAGTTCTGAAACTATCTCAACTAATTTGTTTCTTTTGTTTTTCGAATTTCTCTGGCGTCTAGTTTAGCATACCTATTCAGCCCTAGGAGGAGCTCACTACACTGAAAAAGTTCTGAAATTATCTCAACTAACTTGTCTCCCATTTATAATTCGATTCTCAAACCAAGTCAAAACAGACAAAAGAAACATTAGGGCAGACAAGTCAGGGCCAGAGGTGTGGAGACGGTCGTTAGGGTGAATAGGTATGCTAAACTAGACGCCAGAGAAATTCAAAAAACAAAAGAAACAAATTAGTTGAGATAGTTTCAGAACTATTTCAGTGTAGTGAGCTCCTCCCTGCAGCTAGATATAAGCAGTTTCGAACAAACACTAGAAGCAGAACTGACGAAGCCTCTCGGATGAGCGGCGAAACGTTTTCGACCAAACAAACTTTGTCCAGTTGACAAATTGAATTTCTCCTTTTATCAATTATCATTGTGGTATTTGAATCCAACATGCTTCATTGTTTGATTTGACAATGCGTATTTTTTATTTGCGCAAGCGTGAATTGATTTGCAAGTATGTGATTTGTGCATCAAGTGTAGTGCTAGTACTCACACTGAAGCAGGAACTCGTCCACATAGCCCAGATGGAGTGTCTCAAACTGTGGAAACTCCAGCTCTGCCATCTTCAGGGCAGAAAACACTCCGTCTTTGGTCAGAGACGGCTGGATGCGCAGCTCGTGAAGCCTGGAGCACAGACACAACCATATTAGCATTTGTTCATAGATCTCCTTCCATGTAGAGCTTTCAGTTTTTGCTATAGCCATATTTTTATTTTTATTTTTTTCTTGAAAAAAGGGTTTTGCATTGAATTCATAGTTGTAAAGCCAATTAAGGGTGTGTGGTGGAGATGCCCACTCAAGACCACAACACTCAAAGCTCCTTTCAAGACAGTGTCCCTTGTCTATTTAAATTGTACATTAAGATATTAAGTTACAAACCGTACATAAAACACAGTGGAAGTAAGTCTGTGTAGCTGTGTGGTACCTGCATTTCTCCTTTTAGGACATGAATCAAGTTAATTACTTAAGTAACCTCAACTAAACAGAGAAAATTTGTGGTATGGACTGGAAGCTGCTTATGGTTTTCTGAACTAGACATTACTGATGCCCTTTGAGGCCACAAAATATAATATCTCTTTATAATCAAAGGAATATTCAAGTGCTTCTCAACCTTTTTCCGGTGTGCCCCCCTTAGGGCATATAAAATAATTCCATGCTCCATTTTGTGCTTTATAACCGCCTAAATTAACCTGATATAAAAGTAATTCATATCAATGCCATTTATGATATTAAAAAAGGTTTTCACAGACTGACTGATCACGGGTGTATGTCACAGACAGACTACTTCCTGCATAGTGCTGACTCATACCACTGTGCTCATGTCACATTTACCACGAAAAGGATGTAGGATCAAGGACGCTATGTAAATGCACATTCACACATATAACGATAGGCTTTATATTGTAAAATGAAGGGTCAGTTATAGTAAGTTTTACAAGTTGGACAGAGGGGAGAAAAAGCAGTGCAGAGCAGTGGCCAAAGTTGTGGTCCGTCTTAAACGAGAGGCTTTAAAATTTCTATGCTGTTTTGAGCTGAGTAGCAGAGTTTAAATCTGAGACCTGCGTGCAGCCGTGATGATTAGGTAGCCTAGATCCACCTCCAGAGCATTCTTGCAGGCTCCAAACACAATGGTGTGAAGGTTTCGGAATCCCCCTAGACAGAGCATAATTACAAGGTCAGGTGTACAAGGGCATTTACATTTTAGGCAAACAGCTATTGCTCAAAATATGTACTATCCCTTTTCCAAGTGAACCATAATAATAATAATAATGACTCAGATAATAATTCATAGCATTTATATAGCGCCTTTCATGACACCCAAAGCGCTTTACAGTTCATTGTTCATTCGCTCCACACTTGGTGGTGGTAAAGTACTTTCTGTAGCCACAGCTGCCCTGGAGCAGACTGACAGAGGCGAGGCTGCCAATCTGTGCCATCGGCCCTCGGACCACCTCCAACACGACTCCATGCAGACTCCACTTTCATACTAGGCAATGTGGGTGAAGTGTCTTGCCTAAGGACACAACAGTGTTTTGCGACTGGCGCCCCCCTGTGGCACCTGGAATTCCCACTGGTCTCCCATCCAAGTACTAACCAGGCCCTGCCTTGCTTAGCTTCTGAGATCTGCTACAGGAGAATATAGGGTTGTGAAAAGTCAAAGATACTAAATTGATACTAAAACTAGTATCAAAACTAGATACTCCTTAAACCAAGTATCAATACTAAAAATTGTCACATTCACATGAACCTTTTCCCAAAGTACAGCAGTATACACTCACCATGAACGTGGTATCGGAATCAAAATTAAGTATCGAGTCTATTTCTTAGTATCGAAATAGTCTGAAATTTTAATATTCTGACACTTAATAAAAATAATAATAATAATAAAAAAGGTAAGCAACAATGAAGTCGATATTTTCTAGTGATTAGCCCATGTGTAGAGCTCACCTGACCTCCAGCTGTCCTCCACCACGTGCTGGATGAGTCCTCCCAGAAAAGGCACCCTAACCAGCTCCAGCTGCTCCAGGCTGCGTGCGGAGGCCAGCCCCGTCACTAGAGGCACATATTTGAGCGAGTTGGTGGGGCCGGCACAGTTCTTCATGACAAACGTTTTGAGGTTGACACACAGGAAATCCTTAAAGGGTTGTGGTTTGGTCAGACGAACCCATTTTAAGGAGAGATGACGTAGCATGGCCACGCAAGGGATCTCGGGAACATTCACTCCTGCAACACAAGCCTTAGTTTCACGTTGTTTCAAGTCGATTAATAAGGCATGCTGGTGGTGTCCAGGTTGGCCTCGACTTATCATTCAATACATCATCACAACAATATTTTGGGGGGGTCAATATTTATCGTGAGGACTTTTTCTTTGTACTATTGGGGAACTTTGTGTTACTTTCCTGTACTATTATGAAATTTGAGCTGTAGAGGGTTGAATCCTTCTGTGTTTCTTTTTTTTATAAATATATCATTTTCTTTTTTATTTTTCTTAAAGTGACCAAGTGTCCAAATTTTTTTTTTTTAAAGTATAAGCACTGTAAATGTTTTCATAATTCTACAACATGTCCATAAATATAATTTTATTTATTAATTTCACTTCCTTATTTAGAATTACTTTATAATAGGCTCTATTCACACTTACATCACAAACCTGTCAGACATTTAGAAATGAGGATGACGACTTCTTTGGGCTCTGTTGGATAGTAGATAGGCCTTTTTTTTTTTTTTTAAATAAATTACCCATTCATAATTTGTCTAATTTAATTTAAAAAGATGTAATTGTAGCGCTCTGTTATGTTCAGCAACTCAAGAGTTACATCCGGTCTGTAAGTGATATCAAATATGCGATTAGAGTCACATCTTTCATGGAAAGCTATGGCAGGTTGTGAAGACCGCTGCTGCTGAATCCAGGGGTTTTATCACACACCCAGTTTTAGGTTTAGTTTATTTAAAAGGGGACAGTGCAATTTCATAAAACACATGATTACACATGGTTAAAAAAAGCCAGAATTAGCCTGAAGGCTAGTTTTCATCTGTAGTCCCCTGGCCATGATGTAAAAAAGGCAAAGAGCACACAATACATATACAATATAATACAAAATACATATACAAACACTTACTATACAATTAAGAAAGAATACAACATCACAACATATCACAACATAACATTGTTGTGATGTGTGTTACCAGTGTCGGTAACTACAGTAATATTGAGACGTACATCTTACATTTCTTATTCATTTAAATAGTTCTCCCATTTATCCACCGATTGTCCCAATTGTCCCAGACCTTTAATTTTAAAATGTGATTTGTTCCATTTCTTTAGTCTTCTTAATGAGATTTTTCCACTTCTTTATAGTTAATTAATTTCAGAGCCCTTTTCAGGATATTGAGGATAAGTGTTCATTCCATTTATTTATTTATTGCGGCTGATATTTTTAACAATACTGTACATTTAGAATCGTTTTTTGGCTAAATATGCCTTATGGTTTTGTTTCAGGATTATCATCTATATTTACTTCAGCAATATATCACACTTCAAAATGTGTTATCACGGCCCATTTCCAGCTGTACATATGTATGAGTGTCACAGCAGCACTGAGCAGGACTCACCCACAAGGTGCAGGGTTTGGATCTTGGCCGTCACAGGGATGGTCAGCTTGTTCTCAGGAGGAATGGGGAATGCTCCATTGCGGTTGCGGAACTTTCCCAATATATGAACCTGTGGCATGTAGTTCCATATGGCTTCCACCAATTCCAGGTGTGAGGTCTCCACTCCCTGAAAACATACAATTAAAGGAGGGCTGACCCATTAAAAAAAAAGAAATGGGTGCATGAAACATATTTGAACCTTTTTATTCAATTTAAATTGAAAGAGAAGCCTCAGAGAGTGCAACTCACATAAAATAGCAATTATATAGAACATAGTGCAAGTTATTAATCTGGACCTTGATGCAAAAGAGTAAAACAGAAATATACATTTACAAATGGTGAGATGATCACTTCTAAAGTACATTATATATGATACCATCTTGCACTTTGAGGACCTCTGGGACCAGCCTCCTACTGGTGCCCAGAGTCAGCACTAAACATCGGCATTCTGTTTTATGCAGCTATGAAAGAATGAGAACTATGCACATCAACGTCTTCAAACGTTGGAGGAGAGGGAGCAGCCCAAAAACACAAACAGAACAGCCTGATGAAGGCCTAGTGCTGAAATGTCATTGATTTGTTTGTATTAAGATTTCTATGTTATTCTTATTCCATAGAGCAATTTGAATTACTTTGTCCGTACATTGTGCTATACAAATAAAATTGCTTTGTTTAAATATGTTTAGTACACTTTATTGTGCCCATAGGGAAATTTGTCGTATGCATTTGGTCCATCCTTCAATGCTACTGTGGCAATCTGTCAAGAGCAGTGGGACCCATGTCCAGATCTTGAACTAGTCTTGGGCAGGAGGACTACCTTAGCTGGAGGATTTGACCTATTGTGCATGTTTTGGGTTGATGTGAAACCAGAGTGCTTGGAGAAAACATGTAAACTTGGGGGTCAAAATAAAATGGTTTTAAGATTTTGGGCAGACTGATGCGTGTTCATTTATCCACAGCTCCAATGAGGGTGTGGCACTGACCATAAGGTTGGGGCAGGCCTGCAGAGCCTCCAGCAGCCCAGGGATACTAAAGGCCTCATAGCCCCTGACCCTCCTCCTCTCTAGAAAGCGTGGGTGCAGCCCGTACAGCTGCTCCACCTCGGGCATCTTCTTCAGGAGGATCTGGAAACTGCTGTCTGTGAAACCTACAACAGACATTCACCAGCATGTATGAGACAAGCTACAAGAGAGAGAGCTTTAAGGACGTAAAAAGCTGAGATCAAACCCCTGTTTTCACCCCCACCAGTATCTACTACTACTATTCTGTACAAGTACTTCCTTCTCCAATTTCACTGGTGATATATATTCTGCAGCAGTGTGTCATTTTGGTAAAATTGAAAAAAAAACCAACAACATACTACTCGGGATATGCAACTATCCATAGGAGGTGCCCAACAACTTCATGGCCCTTTGTTGTGTTGATGTTTACGGACACCAAGGTTCTGTAATGTGGAAGTCAGCAAACTTATTGTTTTAGATGAGTATTGCAATTTAAAATGTTCAAATTATAACATAATGATCCACAGGCGTGCTAGATTATAACTATATACCAGACACAAGCACAATAAATATTTAATATTTAGTATTCCCCTACTTTGCATCTTACCATATTCCACAAGCATTTTTAAATTGTTAAGTTCATTCACTGTTTTTGTATTAGATCAACAAAGCAATTTCTCCAAGATACACATCTTCCTTAGAATAATAAATTTGGTGAGTGAAGATGATGAGCTGCAATGAAAGCAGAGTTACCTGAGGGCATGTAGTCCCACCAGCGGCCCGCGCACAGGTCCACCACCCTGAGCACGCGCAGGTACAGAGACACTGCCTCCCGGAGCTTTCGGGACAGACATTCCATCGAGATTATGTCCTTCAATGGGAGGTACCTAAAAACACACGATCAAACAGGATAGAAAATACTATGAGGGACAACAGCCAAAATGTGACTAGTATTTGGTTAATGTAAAAGGGAATTAAAGGTGCACTATGCAACTTTGAGATTACACTGTTGGAGGTGGGTAGAGTAGCCAAAAACTGTACTCAAATGTTATTAAATAATATTACTCAAGCAGAAGTACAAAGTACTTAGTCAAGTATGCCTATGCATTTGAGGGCAGGCACATGAAACATGTTGAAGTGCTGCAAATTTCACCAAAGTTCAAAATTTTCAACCAATCTAGATACGTGCCCCCCTTAGATAAGGCTGTAAACTATACAAGTCTCACAATACAACATTATAACAAATTCAGACATAAAGATAATAATAAACGCAATGCTGTTGTGGTAAGATCATGGAAGAGAGTACCTGAAGATATGACAGAGGAGCTCGTGGGAGAGATGGTTGACGTAGTCTTTGTCCTCCTCTGGATGGAGCTGCTGTGCTTCATGGCTATGCTTCACAAGCTGCAGTCTGGATACTTTCCTTCTGGGAGCCATCTCACCCTCTCCTCAGTCTTTGGGCTTAACGCATCAATCTCGGTTCTAAAAACACGAGTTCAATCATTATCCTTTATTGTATTATAAACAGGAACCAAATAGGATATGCTCACTTACTGAAGTGAAATTTGTGCATCTGATCATTGTCTTCTTTTATAGAGCTTGCACTTAGTCTATTATTCGATACAATATCACCATTTCGGTTTGGCAATCTGACCATCAAACTAAAGTCACACATCCTAAATTTGACCAAGAAAGTTGGGAAATGTTTTAAGGAGACAGTTGTGAAGAAGGGTCAGTGGCGACCCCACTCGCATCCTGCATCAGGAGTTTGAGTTACCATCCACATCATATGAAACTTTTTTCCATGAAAGATGTGCATTAAAAGGTGCATGGCACTTTTCTGGTGTATGTTATTGCTTTGCCTTGAATGATCCATGGTATGTCATTAAAAAAATCCATCTAGCATTTATTCATTATTGGCGTTTCTATTGCTCAGAAATACAGTACTTCCTTCTGTGATTAGGGGTGACTCTCCACAGATCTGATCTGTAATGTAGTGTAGTGCTGTAACCTGCTCCTGTCTCCCTTATGATAGATAGGTTTCATCCATATTGTGGAACATTTTAGACAAGGGAATAATATTTCCATGGAGACAAGCAGGTGGTGGACTCTCCACTAAAAATGTTACACAGTACACCTTTAATGATGGAGTGATGTGGATTTATTTCACAGATGCTAGAGCAATTGTTCAGTTAACAAATTCCTACTTTGGGGGTCAGAATGTACAAAAGATTTTGTAGACATGTACTATTCAGTATGTTTTTAAGTAGCAGGACTGTGCGGTGGTTGTAAGTGCCTCAGACTGGAAGGTATTAATGAACTGGTTGAGAATTTGTGTACTGTAAAGGTCTTGTCAAAATCTTGGTGATGCTGTAGCTCTTGGGCTGTGAATGTGGAGTGACACCTCGGTCTGTTGTCCTGTTGTGTTTTTGTGCCCATTGCTTATCTAACAAGAATGTTTCCATAATGTAGACAATAAAGGTGAATCATCTAATCTAATTTAATCTGATGTTAGTTTCTCAGGATCTTACCGTGTCATGGGTCTGCTAGGCTGTAGCATGGGTTGCAGTCAGTCATTAGAGAGTAGGTGATTGACTGTATCAGAAGCTTACTACTATTACTACTACACAGATACACAGGCAATTCATAGTCTGTTAGGTCTGTAGATTAGCACTAGTTCTTGCTCTCGTAATGTTTATAGGTGCTAGAAGGACTCACTTAGACTCAAACAAAGACAGCTCCCTCTGAACCCAGCAGATCCCAAAGCAATGTCCACAGCCTGGATGCAGTTTAGGAGACGGCTCAACACAACA
The DNA here is from genome assembly GCA_036785185.1 of Paratrypauchen microcephalus. Lineage (NCBI taxonomy): Eukaryota > Metazoa > Chordata > Actinopteri > Gobiiformes > Gobiidae > Paratrypauchen > Paratrypauchen microcephalus. Next base: position 114,253 of record JAVJIX010000247.1, on the reverse strand, counting down.
ACTGCGCAGGGTTGGCGTGTTTAGTGCGATTGAGACAGCAGAAATAAGCGCAGTGGTGTATGCAGCAGGGAGACTTGTTTTTTTGTTAGCTTCAGTTAGCATGCCGGGGGTTCCCATGACTCAGATTAGTATCCTCTCCTCTGCATTAACATTGTGCAGTATGCTGACAAAGTGAAAAGCAGGATCTAACCTGTGGGTCCCTCGCAGTCAGCTGTTATCTCTTGACAGATACCATCTGAGGTGTAAAAGTAGGGACGAGATCGAAATGTTTGGATCTGTGCGTTGTGCCTTCCGCTCCGTCATGAACCGTGCGTCTTCTGGACTCTGTCCTCTACTGCCCCCGCACGGCCAGGAGGGTTTTCGTATTTACACACAAAAGATTGATACACTGCAAAATACATTGATACACTACAAACAAATAAATAAATAAATAAATAAATAAATAAATAAATAAATAAATAAATAAATAAATAAATAAATAAATAAATAAATAAACACTTTGAAAACATCAGATTTCAATGTGAAAAAAATATGTACAATCATTGCAAGTTTCTCCCTCTTCGTGTTGTTGGCTAGTTTTCCATTAGTGCTGGCTTTGGCAAGAGTGATCACTACTCAGAGCATGAGGCCATTCCTTAACCCTACAGACAGGACGGCACATCCGGACAAGATTTAATGTTTTTCCCAGCACAATCTCCAGAACATGGATGAGATTTCTGGAGACAGACAGTTACTCAAGGAGAGACAGAGACAGCACCAGAATTGGCAAGTCTGCACTGGGTGCTTTGTGCTTTTCACAGATGAGTGCAGGTTCACCCTGAGCACCTGTGATAGATGTGAAAGAGTCTGGAAAAGACAAGGAGAATGCTATGCTGCCTGCAACATAGTTCAGCATAAGCAGTTTGATGGTGGGTCAGTGATGGTCTTGGGAGGCATATCCATGAACAGACGCACGTACCTCTACCTGCTACCTGGCCTCATGTGGCGAGTATGTGGGCAGTACCTGGAGGATGAAGGGATTGATACAACTGAATGGCCCTCACGATCACCTGACTTAAACCTAATACAAAACCCCTGGGACATTATGCTTGGGTCCATCAGATGCCACCAGGTTGCTCCTCAGACTCTACAGGACCTCAGTGATGCCCTTACACAGCTCTGGGAGGACATCCCACAAGACACCACCCATTGTCTCAAAAGAGGTGGCATCCTTTTGTTCCCAAGACATTGCCCTGTCCATATTTGTATCGATATCCAACACTTTTTTCATATTCAACATTTAGGAACTTCTAGAATCTGAGAACCACCAGTATATGATAACAGGAGAAGTTCAATTTGTCAACTGGACAAAGTTTGTTTGGTTGAAAACGTTTCGCCGCTCATCCGAGAGGCTTCGTCAGCTCTCTATGAGCTGACGAAGCCTCTCGGATGAGTTGCATTTGACGAAGCCTCTCGGATGCATTTGACGAAGCCTCTCGGATGAGCGGCGAAACGTTTTCAACCAAACAAACTTTGTCCAGTTGACAAATTGAACTTCTCCTGTTATCATGGATTCTACCTGGACGACTGAGGGACTTTTCACGCAACCACCAGTATAGTTTAAAAAAAATAAAATAGAAATTGCCATTGGGATTAGGATTTTTAATCTCATATTTTATGATCCCCTCCTTGATCTGCCACCTTAACACGGTGGAGGGGTTTGAGTGTCCAAATGATCCTGGGAGCTATGTTGTCAGGGGCTTCATGCCCGTGGTAGGTTCACCCAAGGAAAACAGGTCCTGGGGGACGGGTCAGACTAAGAGCGGTTCAGAACCCCCTATGATGAGAAACACAGCAAGGCCAGTTACGTTGCCTGGAATAGCGTTCCCCCACAGCCCAAAGAAGCAATGTGGGATCGTCCTGCCTGCCTATGGGCTGAACAGCAGTGCAGAGTACCTGTCCTTGGAGTCCCTGGGAGGGGTACTAGACAATGCACTGACCGGAGACTTCATTGGGACTCTTCAATGCCCAGTGACAACTGGAGAGGGGTGATCAGGAGGAACGACCTCTCTGATCTGAACCCGAGCGGTGTCCTGTTATTGGACTGGTGGGCTAGCCACAGTTTGTCCATAACAAACACCATGTGAGAACACCACAAGGGTGTCCATCAGTGCACGTGGCACCAGGACACCCTATCCATGCCCCTCCTGGGGTTCTGTTGAGTGCTCTGGGAGTATGGGGTTCAGGGCTCTTTGCTAAGGGCTGTCCGGTCCCTGTGTGACCAGAGCAGGAGCTGTGTTCACATTGCCAGTAGTAAGTTGGACCTGTTTGCATATTGAACTCCGCCAGGGCTGCCCTGGTTCTGTTCATTGTATTTATGGACAGAATTTCTAGGCACAGTCAGGGGCCGGAGGGGATCTGGTTTGGGGACCACAGGATCTCATCTCTGCTGTTTGCAGATGATGTTGTCCTGATGGCTTCATTGGACTGGGACCTCCAATGTGCACTGGGGCAGCTTGCAGCCGAGTGTGAAGCGGCTGGGATGAGGATCAACTCCTCCAAATCCAAGGCCATGGTTCTTGACTGGAAAAAATTTGCTTGTCCTCTGCGGGTGGGTGGAGAGTCCCTGCCTCAAGTGGAGTTCAAGTATCTCGGGGTCTTGTTCACAAGTGGAGAGAAACCAGCTGAGATGCCTCCTGGACGCCTCCCTTGGGAGGTGTTCCGGGCATCTCCCACCGGGAGGAGGAAGACCCAGGACACGCTGGGCAGACAGTAGCTGTGTCTCAATTCACAGTGTGCACAGTTTGGAGTGTGGTTTTAACGGCGCACTTTCGGCACGACAACTGCTGTCCCATTTCGTTTTTGTCCCATGCACAGTTAAAATGCACCCTGAAAACCACAGTTGTTTCCATGGAAATTGGGGCGTGGACCAACTGTGCACTGTGCATCCATGCACACTTCGCGCAGTCATATATCCCAGCATGCACCACACGCTACTTCTTCTACGAGAGAAAATGGAGTCGGCGGCTGTATCTGGTAGTTGCGGGACCTGTCCCATTTCACTGACGCCCATGTGGTCCGCAGAGTACCCTTAAAACCACACTCCGAACTGTGCACACTGCGAATTGAGACATGACTTATGTCTTTGGGCTGGCCTGGAAACGCCTTAGGGTCCCCCCGGAGGACCTGGAGGAAGAGTCTGGGGTGAAGGAAGTCCCCACAACCCAACCTGGATGGATGAATATTTTATGGTTGATTTTTAGAATATTTCTTTTTTCATATTCTAGAATATGATGATGTACTCTCAGATGCGGTAAAAGACAGCTATCCCTATTGATTACGTTGTACTTTGCCATCACATATCCAAAAGTCTGCAATAAATTAAAGTGAATGTATATGATATATATATATATATATATATATATATATATATATATATATATATATATATATATATCTATATATATACACTTTAATTTATTGCAGATTTTTCTTTAATAAAGCAGTATATTCCTCCTTTATCCTGCAGCCTCCTATTTGAGGTGGTTAGCACGTATTGCGTGCAGCATGCGGCCTGTGCATGTACTGTGCGTACTTCCCTGGGACATGTGCGGCCCATGGTGCGGGACATGAGAGGGGCGCTGTGGTGCGAGCGCTGCTGCTGTACGCGGAGGGCAGAGACGCAGACGAACACAAGTTGAGCTCAATAGAAATGTTGTCTAAACTTTTGCTAACTCTCTGTGTGTACGCGCTTCTGCACAGCCCCACTGCCGATGGACAGAAGAAAAAAGAGGTGAAGCATCGCACGCACTGTGTAAACTTTGAATCGAAAAGATAGCGCTAGTTTCATGGCGCCCAGTTGCAGGATTTGGAGTAGTACTCAATTTCCTCTGTCATAGTCCCTTCGTGCTGCTAACATAGTATTCTTGTGTAGCCTACTTTAGGACTTTGTCGTCATATCTTCAGACTTTCACACAGTACTATTGTTGTTTATTATTGTTGTTTTATATTCATAATCCTTGCCTTGCTTGCTACTTTAGGAGAGAAACCAGGAAGTTCCCAAAAACAATCTGCATATCATTTGTGAATGCATGATAACACGTGTGGTTATGCGTTCCCACTACTTTTGCACCACCTTTTACCTTATACGTCTGTTTGTACAGCTGCTTGTACCTTGTATGGCTGCTTGTATCTTGTATGTCTGTTTGTGCCTTGTACGGCTGCTATGTGTGCTTTATTCTCTGGGTGATTGTATCACTGATGACTGGTCTCTATTCCAGTGCATACAGAGGTGATACAGACTTATTAAATGATGAGTCTAACTCCAGTTATCCTCCAGGTGCTGATGTCGGAGAAGGTGGCCCAGCTCATGGAGTGGACCTCCAAGCGCTCAGTCATCAGGATGAATGGGGACAAGTTCCGGCGCTTTGTTAAAGCTCCTCCTCGAAACTACTCCGTGGTGATCATGTTCACGGCCCTGCAACCTCAGAGGCAGTGTGGAGTTTGCAGGTGAGATAGAGTCTTATTCATTTATTAATGTCCCTAGGGCAGTCTTTTATATTATACAATCAAATAAGAAAATTGAATACATCCAATACAAATACTCCATATTATCCTGCCCCTGCTGTGAGCTAGCTCCGGACCCCGGCTCTGGAGCTGGCATGGGGTTGGAGCGTGAATGCGAGTGTCTGGTGGCAATGGGGTGAAAGAACGATGTGGGTCCGCCTTCCTGTGGGCTCATCACCTGCAAAGGTAGGAATCATAGGCGTCGGATGCAGAGAGGACTGGGCAGCAATCGAGGGCGGGTGTCCAATCCATGGACACCGCATCTGGCTGTGGCGATGTGAAACGTCACCTTCACGTCACAGAGGGAAGGAGCCTGAGCTTGTAGCAGGAAGTTGAGAGGTACCAACTAGATATAGTTGGCAGCACGGTGGCTGAGTGGTTAGCGCTCACGCTTCACAGCAAGAAGGTTCCGGGTTTGATCCCCGGGTCGCCCAGGCCTTTCTGTGTGCGTTCTTTGTGGAGTTTGCATGCATGGTCTGGGTTCAATCACCGGGTCGGCCGAGCCTTTCTGTGTGGAATTTGCATGTTCTCCCCGTGTCTGGGTGGGTTTTCTCCGGGCACTCCGGTTTCCCCCATCAACCCAAAACATGCACCATAGGTCCTCCAGCTGAGGTCCTGACCAAACTGAAGCAAGAAGATCATGGAGATGGTCCCCGGGCGCAGTAATGTGCCGCCCACTGCTCCTAATAACAGGATGGGTTAAATGCAGAGAAGAATTTCTCCATTGTGAGATCAATAAAGTCACTTCTCTTCTCACCTCAGTGCACAGCTTGGCTCCATTACCCAGGGGGGTGGACCCTCCATTTCTACACAGCTCAGCCGTGTTGAGTTCACCCCAGTAAACATGAGGGTCGCATCTCTGCTCCTGCGGTCTCTCACTATTGTGTCCGGCTTTGGGCCAATCAGCTGTGCAGAGTACCTGCTCTTCTCCATGGGAGGGGTACTAGACAGTGCTCCCAACAGGACTCCATTGTTCTACTGGGGGTCTTCAACCTCAAAGTGGACAATGCCAGTGTATACCTAGAGAGGGGTGATCGGGAGGAATGGCTACCCTGAGCTGAACCTGAGCGTTGTTTTGTTATTAGACCTCTGTGCTAGCCACAGTTTGTCCATAACAAACACCACCCACACAAAGGTGTCCATTAGGGCATGTGGCACCAAGACACCATAGGCTGGAGATGACTGATGGTCAAATCTCAGATTCAGGAAGAGCAATGTGGTTTTTGTCCTGGTCATTGAACCCTGGACCATTGGGTGATTGCAGTTGCCTAAGAGTTTGCCCAACCAGTCCACATGTGCTTTGTGGATCTGGAGAAGGCATTTGATCATGATCTCCTGTGGGGTACTCTGGGAGTATGGGGTTTGGGGCCCTTTGCTAAGGGTGTGCGGCCCCTGTATGACCAGAACAAGAGCCGTGTTGGCATGGCCTGCTGTAAATCAGACTTGTTCCAGTGCAAAGCTCTCGATTTAATGGTCAATCTATGTTCCTATCCTCACCTATGGTCATGAGCTTTGAGTAATGACCGAAAGGACAAGAAGGCAGATACAAGTGGTTGAGAAGAGTTTCCTCCACAGGATGGCTGAACCAGAGATAGGGTGAGGGGCTCAGTCAAAGGGGAGGAGCTTGGAGTAGAGCCACTGCTCCTCTGTGTCAAGAGGAGCCAGCTGAGGTGGCTCGGGCATCTGTTCCCGGATGCCTCCTAGACACCTCCCTCGGGAGGTGTTCTGGAACCATGCCACCGGGAGAAGGCCCTGTAGACATGCTGGAGGGGCTGTGCCTCTATGGCAGGGGTGCTCAATACATCGATCGCGATCTACCAGTCTATCGCCAAGGTAGTGTGGGTAGATCGTAGTGTCGTAGTACTCAACACCGGTCTTGGTCTCGAGATGAATGCAATAATATTTCATTATGGCCGCTGCGGTCAGCAGTAAACTTTTACCTGTGTGGGACCAGGCGGGGCTTCTCACTGCAGCCTGTGCGCTTGTCTGGAGCCCGCGGACACTGCACCACGTGTGCCACCAGTGCACACAGCTTGTCCACAACAGCATGCACCCTTGTGTCCCAGCGTGTATCACAGAGCAGGTTAAACTTTTTAAAACATCCTACCTGTCCGTGCCTCACGCTCTCTCCTCCCTTTTCATGCTCTCTCCTCCCTTTTCATGCTCTCTCTCCTCCTGCTCATAGCGCACACGCTCCCTCCTCAATGCACTCTGATTAGAAGTGCAAGGATGAAAAGCGAAGCAAAAACGAATCTAAATTTATGTTACAGCGTCCGCACAGAGCAGGCTTTCCACGACATATGGTTGAATTTTGCCTAATAAAAGTGCACAAATGCATCTGTTTGTCACGACATGCGTTTGGTAAATGTGTAAGAGTAAGAGTAAGAGTAAGGTAATGATAAAAAATGTACAGAATGGACATGGAGTTATGCAAGATACATCAAGAGGCATTGTACATGTAAAGAATTGTCAATATATTTATAAATAAATAAATGATTTGCATTTTTTTTGTAGGTAGATCATTTTGACTTGGTAATTTTATAAGTAGCTCGCATGCTGAAAAAGTGTGAGCACCCCTGCTCTATGAAGTGGATCCACCTGGAGCTTGAGGAAGTGTGTTTGGAAAGGGAAGTCTGGGCCTCCCTGCTCAGACTGCTGCCTCTGCGACCCGGCCTAAGATAAAGTGGAAGAAAATTAATGGAGAGATGATCAGTTGCACATATAAAAAATCTTCACTGGACAGGATGAAAATGAGTTTAGTTTATTTCACAGGGACCATGTATAGGAGCATTAATTAAAGAAACATTGAAGAGATGCTTTGTACCAGACTATATAGCTCTTCGAGCTAACTTCCACCAGCAGTCCCATGATTCAGAGAAAACATACAATACAAAAATAGCAAAAATCTAAACCTCTGGGTTAGTGGGCACATGTGATGTGGCTAGAGCCACTGAGTCATCACATTTTTCTTAGTCATATATCACTACATTTTGGCAAAAGAAATATTTGCCACAGTTTGTAACCACAGTCATTCATTTATTAATACTAGGTTCTGAGCTTTCACATGAGGCATGGGCTGTCCATATACTGAAAATGAGAAAAACTGTACAGTGGAGGAAATAAGTATTTGATCTCTTGCTGATTTTGTAGGTTTGCCCACTGACAAAGAAATGAACAGTCTATAATTTTAATTGTATGTTTATTTTAACATTGAGAGATAGAATCTCAAAAAACAAACAAACAGAAAATCACATTATGGAAAATATATTAATTGTTTTGCATGAAATACTGTTATTGTAGAATAGAAGAATCAAGTCAATGAACATTTTTACATAACGTAATATTTTTTATTGTCAGGGAACAATTAAACCACATGCAGAGAGAGTTCTGTTACACTGACTACTGTCTGACTCTCGATTATTTTTATAGACAAGCTGACGAAGAGTTTCAGGTGCTGGCTAATTCCTGGCGTTATTCCTCAGCCTTCACCAACAAAGTCTTTTTTGCTTCAGTGGATTTTGATGAAGGATCGGATGTCTTCCAAATGGTGAGTCTGAACAATACACATACAGTTTGAAATGCAGAATTCTCAAGAATGAACAATGAGCTCCACCTGACAGTAGGATTGTCAAAAGTATTGAAAATTGATAGTGAGTATGAAAACTGGATGCTCATTTGTAGGGGTGTAAATCAGACACTTCATGTCGATTCGATACAATATCGATTTCTTAAGCCAACGATTCGATTATTTTCGATACTTGAGAATTCCCCAAGATTCGATACGATTCGATTCAATGGTGCATAGCTTTCACTTTATGTATTAATGATGTTTTGAATAAATTTTATTACAGAAAAATTTGATTTTCTTGTGGACGCATCGATGCATTTGGATCATTGGCTGTAGGATCGATGCATCGATATACGAATCGATTATTATTTACACGACTATTCATTTGAGCAAGTATCAATACTATATAAAGTCACAAATTTGAGCTTTTCAGAACAATTTTGGCAAACATTTGAACTTTATCAGAAGTATAAGACATGATTTTTTTTTAAATCTTCATTGCGGCATCTTAATTGCTCTCAAATATTGAATCATTTCCTTAGTATTGAAAGCAAGTTTGAAATGTTAGTATTTGTGATAACTCACTGATAGTACGTCGCTCAACAGTGATTGCCCACTCCGGTTCCAGAAGTAAATTTCCGTTAATGTTTCCCATAGACTTTCGGAAAATTTCAAATATTAAGAGTTCAAAGACATTCTGGAGGCTTGTGGAGACAGATATGTGCTAATAAATATCAATTATACAAGTTCAAAAAGCAAATTTAAAATGCAAGCTTTAGCAAAATGCTTAAATATCTTTATTAAGCTTCAGAAACATATTTTAAATAAAATAATAGGTCTTGTGGTATTTGGTTACCACATAGCTGATTAGCCCTGAGCTTTCAAACTTGTATTACTTTTTTATTTATTTATTTATTTATTTTTTTTTATGGCAAGTTTAGATTTTTAGAACGAATGAGAAATTTACTTCTGGGACGGGGGTGGCAGTCATTTTTGAGCTCCATTGGACAGTGCTTATTAGTAGTGTGATGACTTGTGCATTTCAGCTGAACATGAATTCAGCCCCGACATTTTTGCACTTCCCGGCCAAAGGGAGGCCGCGGCGAGCAGACACATATGAGCTGCAGGTGCGAGGGTTTGCAGCGGAGCAGTTGGCACGCTGGGTAGCAGACAGGACTGATGTTATGGTGAGTACCAACTCTGAAACAATCTCACACGGACATTATTTTAGGAGACGCATGACTTCTTTTGACCAGGTTAGCTCTGCCACTCTGTTACTATGGTGATCTAACCATAGTGAAAGGTGAGCTGCCTTCGTGATAAAGAAAATCTAGAGTTTGACTAACCCAGCTTACCCATCTAGCTTTTAACATAATCAAAGCTTTTTAAAGGCCTAACTTGAGTCACAGAGCTTCAGACAGAACAGAGCCAACACTTAGTATCACACCCCCAAGGAAGGTTGATGCAGCTGCAAAGTATCATTGATACTTTTTCCAGACCAGATGTGGGTAGTTCTCAGTTACATTTACTGTTACGTTTACTTGTAATGTTTTAAAAAAGAAATTTTACCTTACAGAGTACTTTTCTAGCAACATATTTCTACTTCTACTTGACTAATATGTTAATTGAAGTTGTGGTTACTCTTCCCACTGTGAGTATGTCAACAAGTGACAAAAGCCTTATGTTGACAATACAAAATGATTTGAACATTTGTGTTTCCTTCAGCTGTCATTTAGTCAAATTTTTGTGTCTACTCTTTGTACCAGATTTTGTGCATTATTTAAAGTTTTGTCATTCCAATTACATCAACTTCAAATTATAAATCAGATGTTACTCTTTAAGTTACTCTAGTAGTTGTTTTCCCAAATTCTCACTCAAATAATAATTGCTATTTACTAAAGGGTCACTATATAACGCTCCATGTTTGTCCACCTCCTTGTCTCCATGGGGATGTTATTGATTTGCCTGAAATGTTCCAAAGTATGGCATTACAATGATCTATCTTGCATTTATTGCATTACAGGTGTTTTTGTTGCACCCAAATTCCTCGAAAACATGCATACTTAGTGTTACCTGCTTTCCACAGTGACTGATAATTAAATATTAAATATTTTTAGCAAAACAGTAATATCTCCATAGTGATAAGCATTTGGACCCTCCATCAAAAAGTTACATGGCACACCTTTAAGATGACGAGATGTTTTATTACCCTTTTAAAACATTTTGTATGATCACTGAATCAAAGGTTTTCGAGTGACTGAGTTAAAATCAGGCCAAATGTAACTCTCCCCAACTTCTCAAACTGCTTATAAAAGAATGAAATTTTATTAAATGTATACCAGCATTAAGTGAATGGTGTGTTTCAGATCCGTGTGATTCGGCCTCCAAACTATGCAGGACCTTTGCTCTTAGGTTTGCTCCTGGCTGTGATTGGAGGACTGGCTTATCTGCGCAGACATAACCTGGAATTCCTCTTCAACAAGAACGTGTGGGCATTCTCTGCACTGGTAAATACATCCTCCACAGTGGCAGGTTTAAAGTAGACCTATTGTGCAAAATCAACTTTGCAGAGCTTTTAACCATGTTACAGTTGTTTCCGCTCACTCAAAGTTGTATTTGGAGTGATTCATTCATGTATGAGCAAAAAAGTTTTGGTTACTTTTCCCCCTGTAAGTTTGGTCGTTTTCACACCTGTTGCTGGACCGGAGTACACACTGGCTCTGTTTACTTTACTTTACATATACTGCACATCATTCGCCCCAAACACACACCATGAGCCACATAATAGGCAATCAGCTGATCTCTATTTGTCTGAGGTTAATAACCACAGTGAGGGCTATACGCACTGGTGACAGCAAAAACAAGCTTTTTGAATGACGCGAAGACACACACAGCTCCCTAAGTAGAAACGCGTCCTCCCGCCTTGTCCTTACGCTGCTTGTTTACAGCAGGTGCGAATCGCTGTTATTGCTGTAACTATACTGTACGTTTTCAAATGTTAAGCAGAAGTTTCCTGTCCAGAAGTGATTTAGCGACCAATGTGTCAGTCTTTAGACCCTCTTCTTCAGTGCACACCATCGCTGGAAGGAATCTCCGAGAATCACCTTAGTTTAGCTTTGCTCCTTTTCCCCTTCTCTTCTTCTTTCAGCGACCTCAAAAACAGACTTTCTTTTGCAGCTAACTGGTAGTGGATTCCTGTCTGCCATCACAACAAACTTTGTGCTAACTGCGATGAAGCTGCAGTTGGAAAAAGCTGCTTAGAACCGCTGCGTTGGTTGAGTAAACAGCGTGTTGCGTCTGTGGAATGTGTCAGAGGTGAACGTAAACCACGTGGTCCCAGCACGCCGGCAAGTCAATTATGCTAGAAATGTAGGGCGCTTGATTGACAGCCTAACTAACCTAAACAGATAACGAGGTAGCCTCAGCTAATGTTTATCTGGCCCCACCATGTTCACAGTTTTTACCCAATTTAAAGTACCACTACTTGCACTGTGGACTGTATAGGTTGGCCTGAGGTTGGACACGTATGCACAGTCTCACTTGAGTACAATGAATGGCACATATGCAAAATAAGAGTGACATGATATGAAACTAATGAATGACCCACACACATGCTGCATACATTTTTAAAATTTTAATAGCCAGCCTTTACTTTGCCATCTTGGCATTTCTTGACGCTGACAAGCCTGTGAGGTGAAAACCATTTCAGGTAACTTCACCAAGAAGCTCAGTGAAAGAAGGCCAAGGTTTTGCAGCACACAAAGCAGGGTGGATATGGAAAAAAAACATTTAATTCTTTCCTACATAATTCCATGTATCTTGCTTCATATATTTGATATCTTCTGTATGTGTCTAAAAGTAGTAAACATGAGAGAAAAGAAAACATTTAATGAGAGGAGGTGTCCAAACGTGTAATGACAATGACACTAAACCTTAGAATGAACTGAATGCAAAGTTTCTCAGGCTCTCTCCTCTGACCACTGCTGTACACTACGGCTGGACCATGGTGTAACGTGCACTCTCCTCTGCCCACAGTGCTTTGTTTTGATCATGACTTCAGGACAGATGTGGAACCACATCCGGGGGCCACCTTATGCCCACAAGAACCCCAGCACTGGGCAGATTGTAAGGAACACAGCATAACACTTAGCCTCTCCATCACCTTGGCAGCAGTCATAAACACAATTCTCTGGGTCATAATGAAATAATACATGTTTGTACCATGCTTCAATTATCCGATTACCACTGTAGATTAAACAAGCTGATTTTTAAGGGTAGAAAAGGCACCTTTTCGTCAAGAACAGAATGTATTATAATTTATTGCACCCCCCTCACACTGCAGGAGATTCATGAGAAATTTGCCAAGTTAAAAATGTTTTTAATGTGTCCATAATACTAGTTGAATAATGACGAACCTGTCCAATTTTATCTAAGGTTTTAAGAAGGGGTATTATGCAAAAAGTACCATGTTTTTCCTGCCTCAAAACATGCCTGAAGAGATTTTAAATGCCATTCATGCTTTATTGCAGCAACATCAACTGCAACAATTTGATGCACCAAAATTTGAATTTCCCTCCTCTCTCTAAAGAAGTGGACTAAGGGAGTGTGATGTCACCCGTAGCATTCAGCTGCAGTCAAATGAAGCTCACAGAGGCTAGCAGTTATGGGACGAATTTGGAGCTGAGTTCCATATTAGGAATAGGAATTGATTTGCAGACAAAACAGCAAAATAATAATAATAATGGCAGCAGTTACAGAGGGGTGATTTTTCAATGTAAAGTCTTTTGGAACTAGAATCTATGGAGCCAGAAGCATGCCCATGCTCACTTCCTATTTGGAACGCGGTATCTAGGGGTTAGCTCTGGAACTCTCTCCCTCCTGACCTCCGCAATATTGACTCTCTTGCTCTTTTCAAATCCAGACTCAAAACACACCTGTTCAGACAAACTACACCACATAACAGTCACTTTCACCATCTTCCAGTTTTGTATCTGTTTTTGCAATTATGTTTTTAACTTTGTTTTGTACAGTGTCCTTGAGTGTCTTGAAAGGCGCTTTCAAATAAAATTTATTATTATTATTATTATTATTTACAGTCTATGGTTAAGACTGATACATGAATAGATACTTGCATATTTTCTAACCTGACTTGTTTCTCTGCAGAGTTACATCCATGGCAGCAGCCAAGCCCAGTTTGTGGCTGAAACACACATCGTACTCCTGTTCAGTATCCTTTAGTGTTCATCAGGTTTAAAAATGAGGCTTCAGTGCTCATTTTCACTTGGATTCTGATCATCCATGTCCAGTTTGTTAACATATTGATTTTAAGTTTATTAAAGTGGGCCTATTCTGGAAAATCAACTTTTCAGAGCTTTTTATAATTGTTTCCCCTTGCCATTTACACACTTGAAGTTGTATTGGAGTGATTTGTGTATGTTTGAGCAATCTTTAATTGTTTACTTTCAAGCTGCCATATTGCAGATGAACCCCCGTTTTCACCACCACCGGTACACCTCTACTGTTCTGAACTTACTTTGTTGTCCGCTGTTAGAATGGTGATGTGCATAGAATTTAGTCGTGTCACTTAGTCATTTTGGTTCTAATGAAAAAAAAAAATGTGTTGCTCTCTTACATTATCTGCAGCTATACAACAGGGCTACTGCAAAATTAAAATGAACCAATTGGAATGTGGCTCCTTAACCTGCCCTTCCAGATGCGGCAGTGACTCTGGGGATGGTGTTGCTGTGTGAAGCTGCCACGTCACCTCTGGACATCGGCAAAAGGAAAAGTATGTCTCTGTCTTTGAACTGAAATGTTCAAATCATGTCATATTAACAACATAAAGCTTTTGGGGGGTATTCCATCAACGTTCTTGAGCTGAAACTAGCTCCATCTTAAGCCTCAAGTTGTTCCATTAAAGAAATATGGTGGACATGCAACTATACAAGTCATTTTTTAAACTGTATCAGATAGAGACAGGTTCTTGGAGACAACGCTAAAATGATCTTAACAGTTAGCCTGGTCCCAACCAGGTTTGTGCCGGGGTGCCTGTTACTACAGCCACTGAGCGCCACCTCTGGTTAATCACTTTGGTGGAACGGAACTGAGGATTTGACAAGCCTGAATTGCCCAAATAGGCCAGGCTTTGGTTTTGGCTAGTGATTGGAATACCCTCTTTGTCACTCGCAGTGGGAAGAATAAGGAAAACGTTTACGCAAGTAAGAGTATTGTTACTTCAGTACAAATATTACTCAAGTAGGAGTAAAAATATGTTGATATAAAAGTATGTAAGTAAGAATTTCTTTACCGTTTCTCTCAAATAAATGGAACTGAGTACTACCCACCTCTGTGGTTAAGGGTTGAAACACTCAATGATTCTTGATGACACGACCTCTTGCTAAGAGTCTTTGTAAAACAACTGAAGGAGAAGCAATTGCTGTTCTGCTGTAAAAAGCAGCAGAACAGCAATTGCTTGATATTGAATTCAAATTTAGAATTTTGACACTGCATGCCGTTAAGCAAAAAAGATGAGTTTGTAACTTTGGTTTTGTACTTTGTGTGCAGTAATGTGTGTGGCAGGGATTGGGCTGGTGATGCTGTTTTTCAGCTGGCTGCTGTCTGTATTTCGAGCCAAGTACAATGGATATCCATACAGGTCTGTGTCCGAACCATCACAACATTTTATAGGCTGCTAAAATGAATACTGTGACAATGCATTTTTTGTTGTTACAGCAAGGTCTAGGGTTTACTTACTAGCAGAAATGATCAGGTTCAACATTAACCTTTTGAGATATTTCTTATGAAAATACCACGTTATTAATTCATGGGTTTCAGCTTCCTGTTTGGAGGACTTTTGGCTGATCAAAAGATAGAATATAGCTTTTTAATTCTTTTACTACTATTATGACAATGGTGCTAATTTTTCAGAAACCTGTGGATGTCATCTGGCAGTATGACATCATCAATCTGTAATCTGAAAATCACCACTTCATCAGTTTCATCAAATGGCTACTCTACCACAGTAATTAAGCTATTCAAATGTGCATGGAAAAATCACAAAATATTTCAAATCAAGAATGAATCAATAATCTCATACCCAACAAGCTGTTTTCACATCCAGAAAAAAGAACACAAATGTATGAATCCATCTATTCATTCAGCTTCCTCTTATTATATGCAACATAACATTTTGAGGACTTTTTCCTCATTCAGAAGATACTAGATTTTGTTTTAAAATTAAATTGTTAATCACTATGCCGTTGTCATAGTGATTAACAATACTACATTGTCATCATTCTGAAACGCATGAATTGCTGACTGATATTTTAGAATGTGCTGTCATCCTCCCAGGGACAAAAGCCATTTCACCCTATTGATATATGGTATTTTCAGAATAAATAACTTAAAAAGTGAACCAAGAAAAGTTAAACCTGATCCCTAGAAGTCACTATATTACAACTAATCTACTTTTGAACAATCTTGAACAATCAATCTTTTTTTTTCCCATCTAATTTGGCTTCTGTTGCAGCTTTCTGATGGGATAATAGTGCCACCTGCTGGTGCCAGCCAATGCCTTTAACCTCAAGCTCCTGGTCAAAGCCATAACATGCAAAAAAGAAAAACACATGTCCATGAGAGGAGCCGCCATAAAATAATTTATTTTACTCAAGTGCCTAATCCAAATAGAATTCTAACACAATGAGATTACATTGTATGTGTTTGCATGGTTTAAGCCTGTATACATGCTCTTCTTACAAGTGTCCTTGTGAAAATATTTTATTCAAGACTTATGTGTATCCCCAAAGAGAATTGTGTAAAATCAACATTTGAACGTTTGTGAAATTCAAAATCAAAATCTTACATACTGCCTCTTTTTAAAAAAATAAAATAAAAGCACTATTTATAATTTGTGTGTTCATTTGTATTATCACTAGTATAACGTGTATTTATTATTATTAACGTGTAGGTATTTATTTATTATGTTGCACTGATTTTAGATTTAGATTTTTTTGTCTTGGATAGTTTTTGTATTGTTTCCTCTTCAAATTACATTTTTACACTGTCTTTTTTGCACTACTTGGCCAGAGAGAAACGAAAATTCGATTCACTGTATGTTCGACACATATAGCAGAATTGACAATAAAGCTGACTTTGATCTTTTGATCTTTGTAAGATTCTCTTTGTCCAGTAGGTGGCAATAAATATTTTTGGTTTTGCATGACGTAAAAGGCCAAAGACAGTTACCCGGAACAGAATGTGTTGAAGATGGCGGAGTGCGAGCCGAGTGCGCAGTGTTCACAACCCAGCGACGAGCCGGAGTCTCTCAAATTATCCGAGTTGTTCGACCGCGGCTGGTCCGCGCTGGACGAACTCGACAGCACGCAGGAGCCGCTGGCCAGTCACGCTGTCCAGGAGCGAGTGCAGCGGGCCATCCGCGGCTTGGAGCGCGCCTCCAGGAGGGTGGCGCAGCTCGAGCTCTTCAGTCGTAATGAGGAGCTGGAGGAGGTGTGCACCTCCGAGCTCAAGTACCTGCTGCTGCCTGCACTGCTGGGAGGGCTCACCCTGAAACAGACGAGCCGGGAGCGCCGCTTGGAGATAGTACAGACTGCTAGAGCTTATTTTGTGGACTACCTGCAGAGGTGCAAAAACTACAATGTATCTCAGTTCAACATGCCCAGGTCTTGTGGGGAGTCTGGAGGGATGAGCGGTGCTGCGGTAAGCTGTCTGGGACTGGCTAATACTAATATACTATTATAATGACCCGTACTCAGACGGAATAACGGTCAAGTCGGCTGCTTCATCACCAAGCTGATATTAATAACCAGGGCCGCTGACACAGTGAAGACAATTAAGTACGAAGCCCAGCTTCTCATAATCCCAAACCGGCGTTCTCTAGGCTCTCAAAAGAGAACCCACTATACTTTATTTATTTTGAGCCACAGCCTTTATGTCACAGCAGAACAAATAATGGTACAGATTGATACAGTCTGTACTATCTGAGTCTACCATAAAAAAATAAAATAACATTATATATATATATATATAAATATAAATATATAAGGGGTGGCACGGTACACAAAACTCACGGTACGGCACGTACCTCGGTTCAGACCCCACGGTTCGGTACATTTTCGATACAGTGCAGGAAAAAAACATAACCAGAAAGGCTGTCCTCAAAGGCAGCTTTTTAAAATCTCCAGCTGAGATAGCTGCAACTTAAAACCTGTAAGTAAAACAAGTGAACATGCAAGCGCCACAATGAGTTGTCATATATTGATATACTGATTGGTTACTGAGCTGGGTACATCAGTGAAGTTTTAACACATGGGTACCTTCACATACAATACACACAAGTCCGTGACTTTCCGCTTTTTTCATGACTGATGACTTTCATCCCTGTATATACATGTTCATCAGGGCTCGCAAATGGCAATGGTTAAAGAGTCCTCAGGGAAACCCTTGCAAAATGAAAGTCCCGTGGTCAGTTCAATATTAAACTTTTGTACCGTATATTCTCCATCAAAATGCGCACACCGAACCATGACCCCCGTAACGCGACGGTTCAATACGAATACATATATCGTGCCACCCCTAATATATATATATATATATATATATATATTAGGGATGCAAATTATCGGTTAATTCATTAACTGATAGTTGATTGACCTTATCGGTCGATTAACGATTAACTGATAAGCGGCGTTTTTCACCTGAATTTTAGTGTTTCAATAGGGTCTTTAAGAATATAAGCTATAGTAACATAACACTGAGTCATAAATATATCATAGTATTATTATATTGTATATTCCTCAATTAATTATTCCTAAGTAAAAAGCAGACAAATGTATTGATGCTGAATAACAAAATACAGTAATCCCTCGCTCTATCCAATTTTTTTTTTTTTAATAGTGTAAAAATTTTTTTATAGAGTAACATTGTGTTCTGTCCTGATTGGCTAAGAGACTAGACCAGGACTGAACGTGGACTGGACCAGGTCTGAACCAGGTCTGGACCTGGACTGGACCTGGACTGGACCGGGACTCGACCGGGTCTAGACCTGGACTAGACCAGGATTAAACCACTGGGGCACGTGCTGGTTTCGCCGCGCCCCGCGCTCCGAGCCGCAGGCCAGCCGCGCGGGGCTCGGGGCTCGGGGCTCGGGCCACGGGCTGCGGTGAAACCAGCAGCGGCACGCATTCCGGGTTAGATCTCGCCTCGCGCGTACACCCGGGGCTGCTGAGCAGTGCCGTTGGCGCCTGCGGTCGGCTGTGAGTCGATCTTGGCGCAGCGCGGTTGCCTTGTTTCATGACCACGCGGGTGCGCATGTCCGCGTGTCCGCGGTTAGCGGTTAATTACAATTAATGCATTTTGATCGACCAACGTCTTAATCGACAATTAACCGTTAATCGATTAATTGTTGACATCCCTAATATATATATATATATGTATATGTATAAATAAATAAATAAATGTGCTCCTCACCTTCCACGGTGGTTGGTCTCTCACTCTCATCCAGCTCGGGTCCTCTACCAGAGGCCTGGGAGCTTGAGAGTTCTGCGCAGTATCTTTGCTGTTCCTAGTACTGCACTTTTCTGGACTGAGATGTCTGATGTTTTTCCTGGGATCTGTTGTAGCCATTCCTCCAGTTTGGGGGTTACAGCCTCGAGTGCTCCGATCACCACGGGCACCACTGATGCCTTCACCTTCCAGGCCTTCTCCAGCTCTTCCTTGAGCTCCTGGTATTTCTCTAGTTTCTCGTGTTCCTTTTTCCTGATGTTACCAACCTTGGTATTCCAATGTCCACCACCACGGCTTTGTTCTGTTGCTTATCCACCACCACTATGTTTGGTTGGTTCGCCATCACCATTCTGTCAGTCTGTATCTGGAAGTCCCACAGGATCTTGGCTCGGTCATTCTCCGCAACCTTCGGAGGTGCTTCCCACCTTGACCTTGGGGTCTCCAGCCCATACTCTGCACAGATGTTTCTGTACACTATGCACGCCACTTGGTTATGTCGCTCCATGTATGCTTTCCCTGCCAGCATCTTACACCCTGCAGTTATGTGCTGGACTGTCTCAGGAGCCTCTTTGCACAGCCTACACCTTGGGTCTTGTCTGGTGTGGTAAATCTGGAACTCTATTGCTCGGGTGCTCAAGGCCTGCTCCTGTGCAGCCAGGATGAGGGCCTCTGTGCTGTCCTTCAGACCAGCCCTCTCCAGCCATTGGTAGGATTTTTTGATATCAGTGACTCGGTGGTACGCCCCATGTAGGGGCTTGTCCTGCCATGATGGTCCCTCCAGCACCTCTTCCTCTGCACTTCACTGTCTGAGGCATTCCTTGAGCACATCATCTGTTGGGGCCTTGTCCTTGATGTACTTATGGATTTTGGATGTTTCATCCTGGACAGTGGTTCCCACACTCACTAGTCCTCGGCCTCCTTCCTTCCGGCTCGTGTACAGTCTCAGGGTGCTGGATTTGGGATGGAACCCTCCATGCATGGTCAGGAGCTTTCGTGTCTTAACGTCTGTGGTCTGCATCTCCTCCTCCTTTGGCCAGCTTATGATTCCTGCTGGGTATCTGATCACTGGCAGGGCATAGCTGTTTATTGCCTGGGCCTTGTTCTTGCCGTTGAGCTGACTTCTTAGGACTTGCCTTAGTCGTTACAGGTATTTATTTATTTATTTTTTTAAATCTTTTATTATTTAAAGATACATAATAACACATACTTTAGGTCAGGAGTCTTCAACGTTTTACAGGCCAAGGACCCCCAAACAGATGGCAAACTGGGCCAGGGACCCCTACTATACAGCATAGAATTGTTTTATATTAAATTGACCTTAGTGTCATGTATAAACATTGCTACTCTGTTGTGGTACATCCACTACAAGGAAATAATACACAGTATTAATACAGTATTTTACACTATAAAATATAAAATTATATTATTTTAAAGTGAAATCAAAAGATTTCGCGCCCCCCCCCCCTGCAGTACCTGTTGAAGACCTCTGCTTTAGGTACATAATAATACATATTTTAACACCACAATAACAAGGTTGCCATTTGCTTGTGGGATACCAGGGTACTTGTAACTGTCCTCAAGGTAGTCCCCTCTGTGTGGACTACCTTCCCTCTCTTTGTCACCATCCTAGGGATGCAAATTATTTATTAATTCATTAATTGATAGTTGATTGACCTTATCGATCGATTTAGCGATTAACTGATAAGCGGCGTTTTTAGCTGAATTTTAGTGTTTCAATAGGGTCTTTAAGAATATAAGCTATAGTATACATAACACTGAGTCAAAAATATATCATACTATTATTATATTGTATATTCATCAATTAATTATTCCTTAGTAAAAAGCAGACAAATGTATTGATGCTGAATAACAAAATACATTCTTTATTGAAAATAAATTGAGGACTTTTTTTGTAAAAGCTCCGTGATATGAAATAATAAAAAAATGAATTGATCGGGGAAAACATTTCACTCACACACACGCACACACACCGGCACACGGGCTGGACAGCGGGCTGCTTCCACTGAGCTTTCACATGGAGCGTGCTACGCGCCCCGGAGCGGAGGAGCACGTGCAGCGCGCCGCGCATGTGTTCATGCAGACAGCGGGACGCGGAGCGAACCGAGCCGCAAAAATTGGGTTCGCAGGAGAACATTTTGCAGTGCTTCTAGATCTGGCCGCGGATGTAATGCTATGGTCCTTCTCGCAAGTGGTTTTGCATCTCGTGTTCACATGCAAGAGTCGCGCCCTCTCCTCTAGCGATTAGTTACAATTAATGCATTTTAATCGACCAACGTCTTGATTGACAATTAATCGTAAGTTGATTAATTGTTGACATCCCTACACCATCCTACTACATTTCTCAAGTCTGAATGACATTCCAGTGTCTGTGCTGTAGATCCTGGTGGTGTGGATCAGCGAGTCGATGTCTCGCTCTTAGCGTACAGCTTGATGTCATCCATGTAGAGGAGGTGACTGATGGTGGCCCCATTTCTGAGTCAGTATCCATAGCCAGTGCTTTCAATGATTTGGCTGAGGGGGTTCAGACCTATGCAGAACAGCAGTGGGGACAGTGCGTCTCCTTGGTATATGCCACATTTGATGGACACTTGTGCAAGTGGCTTGCGATTGGCTTCAAGGGTGGTTTTCCACAACCACATCGAGTTTGCAATGAACGCCCTTAGAGTCCAATTGATATTGTACAGCTCCAAGCTGTACTATATGTGTGTGTGTGTATATGTGTATATATATATTATATATGTATATGTATATGTGTATATACACACATACACATACACATACACACACATACACAACTAAACCAGGAGTAAACCAGGTTGCCCTGCTCTATTCAATGTTTTTACTTTCTTTTAATGCTGTGGTCTCAGTATGTCTGTCTGTACAAGCAACACGTTTTTGAATGAAACTTGGCGGTATTAAGTGCATATTTGAACTACTACAAGAAATGTTTTTGTTTTCTAGTCGGGGCTGGGTCAGTCTGACCTTGTGGCCATGGCAGCACAGAGACAGGCCAAGATTGAGCGCTATCGGCAGAAAAAGGAGATGGAGACTCAGCTGGAGGCAATGAAGAGGGCTGTGGATGGTGGGCAGGTGGATGAGGACATCAGCCGCCGCTTCTACTTGCTTCACCTGCGCAGGTGGATCAGCCTGAGCTTGGAGGAGGTGGAGAGCATTGACCAGGAACTACCCATCCTCAAGAACATGGGTGCACTGAAGAGTACACCCCAGCGCCCGCCCCATCCCAGCAGACCACCCATGAAGCCCTTTATCCTCACCAAAAATGCAGTCCAGGTCAGAGCTTGTATAACCAGAGCAGACACGGTTGCCCTAGGGAAATGAGCAGTAGGCAGATTTAGTTACTATGAATATTATATTGACTTATCGTTCAATACATTTTTTTTTTTTTTTTTACTACTGGGGAACTTAAAATAAAATTTCTGTACTATAAGATTGGGGCTGTAGAGAGTTGAGTAAATCCACTTCTATGACTCATTATGCATACAAACCATAGACTGCATAAAGAAGTGGACTAAACCAATGTGACCTCACCCACAGTGTTCAGCACCACTCAAATGAAGCTTGTGATGCTAGTAGTTACAAGGGCGAATTTGGAGCCTTGCTATATATTATGAATAGGATTTTATTTACGGACCTAAGTAAATAAACAGTATTATTTATTACCTCTGCTCTCAAGGCTGTGGGGAGCATGGATTTATTTTTATAATAATGCATTGGATTTATATAGCGACTTTCAAGACCCTTAGGCAGCAGAGAAGTACTGCGACATGGATATACTGCTTACAACTTGATTATAATGAACCACTTAAATATGAACCAATTCACATGTAAGTTATTCATGATGCCCTTATAAATCCCTATTATAAATGAATAAAATGCAATACAGATACAATAGTCAGAAGCTAACCCCCAACCCTAATCTAGTTTTGTCTGTTATCTCCCTTGATTTTGAAGCTACACTACAATAAAGTAGTGTGTATACACCACGTTCCAAATTATTATGCAAATTGTGTTTAAGTGTCAAAGGTATTTTTTTATTTCCAGTGAAACTCGTAGATGGTCTTGTGTCTCAGGCTTATTGGGTCAGTAAAATCAATTTCAGACACCTGTGCCAATGAGTGCCAGGCAAGTCCAATTAAAGGAAAAACAACTTAAGAAGAACGTTCCATATTATTACGCAGAGCACCATTTTCAAGTAATATGAGAAAGAAAAAGGATGTCTCTAGTGCCGAAAAGCGTGAAACAGTTGAATACCTTGGATAAGGTAAGGAAACCTTGGATATCTCACAGAAACTTAAGCGTGATCATAGAGCTGGGTGATATGGCCCAAAAATAAAATCTCCGATAAAAAAAAAATATTTTTATCGATTTTTCTCTGCCCTATAATCACAGTTATATAAATATCTTTTTTTTTTTAAATAAAGAAGCATTTTATAGAGTTAAATTATTCCCTGATTGTGGGAAAGATGGGCTGGAGTGGGTAGAGTTGTTGTGTTTTAGTTGTTCCTTGAGTGATGCAGAAAAGAGGGAGCCACTGTGTTCATGTATGTTAGCTTGTGCAGTCTGTATACAGCTGTGGCAACTTCAGAAAAATATTTGCGGCTTGGTAGCACATACTTCAGGTCCAAAACTTTCACCATGTTAATGAATCCGGGCTTTTCCACAGTATATATGGGCACCATTGTCTTTTACAGTATGTGCTCGCGCTGTGGGGACTTGCACTTCTCCTACTCTGCTGCGTGACTCTGCTTTAGGCGCTAGGATACATTTGTCGTCCTTCAACAGCTTTTGAACAGACCTTACAGCGAGCACTCGTTTGTTCCAAGTCCGACGCAAGAAAACCGAACCAGTTCCATATAACAGATGTGGCGACACCTTTGTTTGGTACAAGCTCCGGCTTTCCCTCAGTCGCATGCTAGCTTGTTTGGGTACGCCGCTCGCATTTAAAAAACTAAAAAAAATTGATTTTCATAAAAACACATCGTCCTGAACTGTAAATTCGAATTAATCGATAAATTGCGCAGGTTTACGTGATCATCGTACTATTAAGACAGAAGTTGATTCAGAGCACACAGGGATTCGTGCAGATAATGGATGCAAGAATTGTGAAGTTCCTTTCAAATAAGGGGTCCTTTGATAAAATGCAATTTGACCTGTTAAGATGTTTTGAGCTTTTGATTTCAGTAATATGCTAATGCTTTTAATTGAAAAAATAAACAAATGACCATTTTCAGTTCTTTACAACAATAATATGGTTTGAAACTGCAGAATAATTTGGAACAGTGCAAGTTTATATTTTTGAAAAAAATACTGTTATCATTCGGAGGTTTGTTCAGTAACATTCGTATTGTCCTCTAAAGGTTGATGACTTGAAAATTATGATGGCTTTATATTGACAATTTGGCAAAATCAGAGAAAAATATAATTTGCAACATAATTTGGAACGCAGTATATATGGGCCTCTTGGTGCAGCGTGCAGGTAGAGGGCTCTGCTTAATGTTTTGTGTGTTGACAGGCGCAGGTGTTTGGGGCAGGCTACCCCAGTCTCGCCACCATGACTGTAGACGAGTGGTATTCACAGCACCAGAGACACGGTGTCCTCCCTGACCAGGGCATCCCACACAGAGCGGCTGTGGAGGAGGACAGGGATGCAGCAGAGGTTCAGGAGGAGCAGAAGGAGAGGCAGGCCGAGACAGACGACCCGGACAGTCTGCACAAAGCCCGCAGCTGGGACGATTATAGAGACACTCACCAAAGAGGCTATGGCAACCGCAAGAACATGGGCTGAACAAAGAATAAAATCTGAATAAACCCAAGCATTTATGTATTTACTGGGGTCATTTTATTAAAGGTTTGACAAAATGTCCCCACCTCTTTTATTACTTTTATTTATTTCACACCCTTACCCAGCTATGTGCTGCACTTTTGAGAATAGGATCAGAAGTGTGGCAAGCGCGGAACAGAACTGTACTACATTCTGCTCATTGATGGAATTTGCTTCTTGCATTTTTCTGGACTATCTGTGACCTATCTGTGATTTGGTGTTAATTGTCAAACTGTTTTATAAAGAAGTCACTGTTATAATTTTTTGTTCAGTGATACAAGGAAGGAGCATATTGGTCACCTATCATTTACAAAAATGACATTTCTGTCACCTCAGATTAACAGAGGTCAGTGCTTCCCTCTGATTCTGCAGAAATCTGCTGTTTTTGTCACCTGTGATATTTTATTTCCTTTATTTTTTTCCAATTCAAACAAACCATGCATGTCCCTGATTGCCCAGTCCACCTGTCAATCACAGCCATCCGAAAACAGATTCACTGGTGATCACATTCACATCTTTGTAAAGTACTGAGGAGTTCTGGATTGCAAGCAGGAAGAGTTGCACCTTTAAATGTTTGATAATTGCCACACAACACAGGATGGCTTTCTGCCTGACCAGGGTGTAGTGATGGCCATGACTGCTAATTGTGCTGCATCCTAATGGAGAACATATGCTCTGTATAGGTTAAAAATATTGGCCATTTTAAAAGTGGTAATTGTCAGCCATGGGTGAGGTAAGCGTCAGTGAAGCATGAGCAGTGCTAAATGGATTTGATTTGAATTATTTGACAGTGAATAAACAAAAACATGGACATGCTTTTTACGTAGGGAGGGAGTCCAAAGTTTCAAATGAGATGAAGGAGAATTAGAATGGATTTGCCAACTGCAGGTTATTCACATGAATTACTGGGGTTAACACAACTGCAACTGCTCCATGTGTCTACACAGATGAAGCAAATTGAATGAACTAAAAAGTGGGCGGGTAGGCGACTTCTGATTCCGGAAGTAAAAATCTCATACTTATAATACTGAAAAAAACAAAACCTCAAATACACGAGTTGAGATGTTTTATGGGAGCAAATGATTAATGTACTCTATGATTATCTCTTGTACCTCTGGTCCCACGAGAAACGCATTCTCTCGGGTACGTTTAACTCGGTTTTACTTTGTCTGTGCGCGGAAGTAGTCGGTCTATACCTCCATGGTGTGCCGGGGGAAGCTTGACCGCTCCTGCTCCGGTGTCTGGTCCCTGCGCGGTCACCTCAGCGGTCCCCCGCGGGAAGGAAACACGTTACTGCGTGTTGGAAACGCGTCTGAGGCCGCTTGAGGTAATTATTGCTTCTAATGTACCCGCGTTAGACAAGTCTGAAATCGGCGTCAGATACATGAGTGTCTCTGGTATTGTCCCTGACCTGGGGAAGCGATGAACAACTTCCTCTGTAGAGCTGCATGTTCGGTCCTTTGGCTGCCACACTGACCTAACCAAAGACACGTCCACATGACATCAAAAACTGAACATGTCAGAATTCTCACGTGAAATCTTCTGTTCCACTGTCAGATCGGATATTTGTTGACCTGGTTTATGGCCAATGAGACTGCAATTACTGGTCTTATTAACACAAAGTGCAATGTCTTCTATCATACGTAAAGATACTTTATAATTGATAGTTTATATCTGATGTCATGGACATTCCCTGTGATGTGATGCTGTGTAGGGAGTGTATGCATGCTCGGTCTGTGGCTTTGTTAAACTTAAGATTTATTTCAACACAATCTGACCAAAGGTGATGACAGGTACGACAAGTGACCTCATAAAACTTTACAGTCACAATTTATCTAGCCAGTATTTTTTTCTCTCACACCTTTTTGTTGAAAACAAACAGGGCCATGAATGCTCTTATTGATCACAGGCTTCTGAAAATATAATGCCATTCTGTATTATTTTCCCATGTCTTAAGATTGTTTAAGAATGTTTTGGCTGTGCTTACACCCCCAGTACGATGTCACTGCGAAGTATCAATAACTGCAGAAGGTGGCGCCATTTTTCAAACCCAAAGATGCGAATGTTGAAAGTAAAGAATTCATAATGAAGTCTGTAGATCCAGTAGCACTTTGTATGAATATAACAACCAGAATAAATCAAACTCGTGCCTTTTCACCTTTTGAAAGGGGGAATAAAATGTTCTTCCCATGTTAATAAGCATGTGTTGTTGTTGTTATTATTATTGTTGTTAATAATAATAATAATAATAATAATAATAATAATAATAATAAGCCACATAATATACACATTTAAGTAAATTATTTATTGATAAAATAAGAACTGAAAAACTTGGCTAATGCTAGCAAGCTTGTGACTTTAAAGGGATATGCCACCCCCAGGTCAAATTTGGGCATCTCCCCACAGTCCAGAGACTAAAATAAGTGGTGGAAAGCGTTTTCCTGCTCACCCAGCCATTGTCCGAGTCTGTCAGCACTGACCGCCGCGGTATCTGCAGCTACTCCGCGTTAGACTGGAGTCTAACGGCGCCAGAAAAAGATTTCAGCCAAAAGGAATTAATTTGCTCGAGGCGTTTCCCAATTACTTTCTGTGTAGTGCGCATTCATATCGAGTGCAAATAAATGTGCAAATCAACACGGAGAGCTTGCCTTGGTCATTTTGGGTGGGAACTATTTTTCAGTGCGGAAAAATAAAGCCGAATCACACAGCACGCTGCCAGGGGAATCCCTGTTACGCACCAGGAAGGGAGTTCCCCTGTTACGCAGCGTGGTGCGTGATACAGCGGCGGTCAGTGCTGACAGACTCGGACAATGGCTGGGTGACCAGGAAAATGCTTTCCACCACTTATTTTAGTCTCTGGACTGTGGAGAGATGCCCAAGTTTGACCTGGGGGTGGCATATCCCTTTAATGTTCTGCTGAAATGAGTAAGTGTGTCCTTGTGTACAGATGCCAGGTCCATGGGTGTAAGTCGCCTGGATGTCTTCTACAGAAGGCTGCTCCTCACTAAGCTCTTTATTGGAGGATGGGGGAAGCCCGAGGATCTTAAGAGGTAACATATTCACATGCCCTATGGCACTAAAGTGGCACAAGTGTTACAGCTTTTACAAAGTGTACCTTTTTACAAGGTGTACACTTGTAATACTTTACCTAGTACCTTTAATGTGTTGTTTTCAGTCAAGATAATTGGCACATTCCTTATAATATAGTTTGTTTTGACAAATGCTGTATACTGTGACCAATGATATATTACGCTGCAGTCACCTCCGACATGCATTTGGAGAGTGTTTTTGTGGTTTTCTAAAGAAACTTTATTAAAATAGAAAAACATTTTATAAAACTGAGATATTATGAAACCCAAATTGTACAGTATAAAATTACAGTTTAAGGCTTCATATATATATACTAGTACTTAAACTGGACACTATGGTAAATAACCCTTATTGCAAGTTACAAGCTGGATTGTAATAAATAAAAAAAATGTTTGTGTGTCTGACTGTTTATGTGAGTTGTAGGGGTGTGCAAAATAATCGTCATGACAATGCATCGAGATACTAACTTTCACAATATACCGCATCGATTTTTGATGCCAAAAATCGATTATTATTAATTCATAATTTATTAATTAATTATTAATAAAGAAATAAATAATTAGTTTATTTTTAAAAATAAATCCTATGCACTTTTTTCTTTGTGAAAGGGTATTGTTTGTTATGGTAGCTACCTCCAAAATGGCAAATGTTTGAACATAATTTTTTGTTTTTGAAAAAAATCCTATGCACTTTTTTTGTTATTGGTTTGGTTTATTTGTTTTTGTTATTCAATAAATTCAGTTATGAATTGAGTTGCTCAGAGTTATGTATCAATTAAAGACACTACCCAGATACACAGCCACTTTTTTTTTGGTACATTTTCACTGAAGTATGTCGAATATATTGCAATGCATCCCAATAATTCAAGTATCGTGATGCATCGTGATAGTATCGCATCGTGGCATATGAATCGTGATTCGAATTGACTCGTGAGTTCTTTGCCAATACCCACCCCTACTGAGTTGACAATATGATTTATATGCTGTTTTTTACAAAAATGTTTTTATTCAGAGCATGTTCCTTTGCATTTCTTTACAGCTCAGACCTTACTCTGGAATGATAACCAGCTCTCGTAAATGTAGAATGTTGCTGAAAAAATCTTTTTAGAAACCGTTTTGTCCCAACTCTCAAGAATCACCACCATACCATAAGTACCTTAAACTTCTACCTTAACCCAATGAAATGCAATTTGAACCCCAAATTTTACCATGTATAACTTTGATTTTTAGGAACAATTCTTCAACTTGCAAACAAATGAAATAGTAATTGTAACTAAATACAATTACTCAAATACATATTTCAGTACATGTATTTAGAGAATTCCTTTGACAATGTGACCACATCTTACAGCTTTTGCTTCTCTCTTTTTTTCTAGAATTTTTGAATTCCGTAAGCTGATTGGAGATAGGGGAAAATGTATGAGCCTGGTGCCTGAAGACTATCCAGTTTATATCGACAAGGTCCGTAGGTGTATGTGTAGTTACTCCAGTGCATTATTCTAGTATACAAAGCATCTGTGATTGTCCTTTGTGCAGAGCGAAGAGCATTCTGATTGCCACATACACAATGGGTATTTCATTTCTCCTCTGGTCCACCTGGTCCCTGGAATACTTCCACCTGAAGCTGTCAATGCCAGGTATCGGTCCCCGGGTTTCCCGGGCCTTTATGTGTGGAGTTTGCATGTTCTTCCCGTGTTTGGGTGGGTTTCCTCCAGCCACTCCGGTTTCCCCCATCAACCCAAAAACATGCTCCATAGGTAAAGTCCTCCAGCTGAGGGCAATAGCAATAGGAGATATGGAGATGGTCCCCGGGCGCCTGAAAGATGAGCTGCCCACTGCTCCTGAAGGATGGGTCAAATGCAGAGAAATAATTTCCCTGCAGGGATAAATAAAGGATAAAAAAAAATAAATGAAAATTCCATTTCTGATCAATGGAAGTTCTATATGAAATCAGCAAGCTCTGTGGATTTCATAATTAAGGAAAGGCAAAACCTCCCATACACTTTGTTGAGATTTTTTTGTGTGTGCATAAGTTCACCTCATGCAATTTGTATGTCACTTACTGCCTATATACTGCCTATACTTTTTTACGCACTCTTTATGACCAGTGAAGTTACTTTTCCTTTATTTAAAACCAGGATAGTAAAGAGATTACATTGATCTGTAAGAGAAAATATGCATTGCACCAGATTCGTAATAAGGCAATGAGCAAAAGTCTAATTTCATAATGTCTTTGCATAGTCCAGGTTATGGGTGAGACTTTTAAACAGGCTCCCGTATTCATTGATGAACACCATGTATCAGTGCTTCTCAAACTGTTACATATAAAGCTGGTGGCATACAAGCTCCTTCAGGTGGGACTTGGCACAGCTCTTCAGTTTGTCGGTTTATCTAATTTGGAGATAATTTTATCCACTTTTGCATCCTCCATTGGATCATTTCTTGTTTAGAAATGGAGAGGAAATTACATAGTCCACTTTTAGACCTGGTTTAGCCCTAGATTAGATCTGGAATAGTCAGACTATTTTTTTCTCAACTGGATTTGGATTGACCTTAATGCATTTTCTGTTGCTGTGATGCTTCCTCCAATCAACCTGAAGTAGGGATGTCAACAATTAGAAGAAGAAGAAGAAGACAGACTTTATTCATCCCCGTAGGGAAATTATTTCTCTGCATTTGACCCATCCTTCAGGAGCAGTTAATCGACTTAAGATTAATTGTCGATCGAGACGTTGGTCGATTAAAATGCATTAATTGTAACTAATCGCTAGAGGAGAGGGCGCTACTCTGGAATGTGAACACGAGATGCAAACCCACTCGCGAGAAGGACCATAGCGTTATATCCGCGGCCGGATCTAGAAGCAGTGCAAAATGTTCTCCTGTGAACCCAATTTTTGCAGCTTGGTTCGCTCCGCGTCCCGCTGTCTGCGTGAACACGTGCGCGGCGCGCTGCACGTGCTCCTCCGCTCCGGGCCGCGTAACAGGCTCCACGTGAAAGCGCAGTGGAAGCAGCCCGCTGTCCAGCCCGTGTGCCGGTGTGTGTGTGTGCGACTGTGCATGTGTGATCAATTAATTTTTTTATCGTTTCATATCACGGAGGTTTTACAAAAAACGTCCTCAATTTATTTTCAATAAACAATGTATTTTGTTATTCAGCATCAATACATTTGTCTGCTTTTTACTAAGGAATAATTAATTGAGGAATATACAATATAATAATACTATGATATATTTTTGACTCAGTGTTATGTATACTATAGCTTATATTCTTAAAGACCCTATTGAAACACTAAAATTCAGGTGAAAAACGCCGCTTATCAGTTAATCGTTAATCGATCGATAAGGTCAATCAACTATCAGTTAATGAATTAATCGATAATTTGCATCCCTAACCTGAAGTATTTGTTTGAACTCTCCGATCATTAGTTCCGATCGCTTTCAGTGAGACCCAGACTGACCCAGACCCAGAATTTCAGCGGGACCCAGACTGAGGTGTAACACTCTATTCAGAGGGCTACACATCAAATTTGGCTTTTTGAACAGACTATTGAGTAAAAAAAGTGATATATACACATGTACCTTGTAGACCCATGACACTCATTGACTCATTAGTTTGTTCAAAAAGGGCACACAGAGAATGGGGCAATGTAAAAAATATTGGAATTGAATATCGATATTGAGTATCAGCCTATATTGATATGGAAGAATCGATCGGCCAATACTATCAGATATTAATAATAAAAAATAACAATATCTCCCATCCCTAGTTGGTACAGCAGTTTAGAATAGATTGTGATGATTAATGAGGTTGTGTTGGGAGTATTACTGACCTGTGCCTGTTCCCTGTCAGGTTCCAGTTCATTGTTCCAAAAAGGTGGCAGAAGAACAGGCCAGTCTGTGTCCACTTGGCAGGGACCGGAGATCATGTAAGATTCCTGACTGTTTTTCATCATTTTCCTCAAAAATATGCTAATGCACTGCCCTGCATAATGAAGTATAAAAAGAAAAGTCAAATATCATTAGATATAATTTTTAGATTTTTAGACAGGTAGTTTTACCACTACCCATAAAAGAGAAATGTAATTATATTTTGTGCAGTGCTGTCTTCATACTAAAGCAGAGGTCTTCAACAGGGGGGTCGCGACCCCTAGGGGGGTCGCGGAGGTACTGCAGGGGGGTCGCGAAATCTTTTGATTTCACTTTAAAATAATATAATTTTATATTTTATAGTGTAAAATACAGTATTAACCTGTGTATTATTTCCTTGTATTGGATGTACCATAACAGAGTAGCAATGTTTATACATGACACTAAGCTCAATTTAATATAAAATACAATTCTATGCCGTATATATAGTAGGGGGTCCCTGGCCCAGTTCGCCATCTGTTTGGGGGTCCCTGGCCTGAAAAACGTTGAAGACCCCTGTACTAAAGTATTACCCTGGGCTCAGTCTTATTGCTCTGACACTCCCACGAGGACCAGATCTCTGCTGCACAGTTGTGGTCACTGCCTTTGAAGGCTGCACAGATACCACGTGTTCATGTGATAACTCTTTATTAATTAAGGGAAAGGTTTGCGGTGGGCTCAGGGGTCAAACAGAAAAAGAATCCAACTGAATGAATCCGGAGTGAATAAATGAATCCCTCTCACTACTTGCTTAAAGGAAAAGTAACGTTATTTTACAATCTGAGCCTTCTTTCGGGAATAAAACAAGTCGTTTGACTCACCCATAGCACGTTCGTGTCATTTGGAGCTGTTTGGTGAAAGTTATGTTGTAGCGTATCCGTTAACATGAGTATTCGGGGCATTACTTTGCGGTCTCCAAATAACACAAACTTGAGCACTTTTCAAATCATAGAAGCCCGATGTCTTAATGTAAGATTTCGTTTGAAGCAAAAGTGGCCTGTAATCCGAGATTTAGCCATAGTTTCGAGTAGATGAGGACGCCAGTGCGCATGCGCGGACTGTGCTCTCAGCTCCCGGGACCCAAACATGAAACGCAAAGCTGAAAACTATGGATAAATCTCGGATTACAGGCCACTTTTGCTTCAAATGAAATCTTACATTAAGACATCGGGCTTCTATGATTTGAAAAGTGCTAAAGTTTGTGTTATTTGGAGACCGCAAAGTAATGCCCCGAATACTCATGTTAACGGATACGCTACAACATAACTTTCACCAAACAGCTCCAAATGACACGAACGTGCTATGGGTGAGTTAAACGACTTGTTTTATTACCGAAAGAAGGCTCAGATTGTAAAATAACGTTACTTTTCCTTTAATTATACAGAATGCTAGTGGCCACCGCACCAGAGCTACTTAAGATGTCATCCATGCATGTTTAAGTAATTTAGCGACCTTATGGTTTGCTTTAATATTATGTGCAATGCTCAACCCACAAGCCTACATCATTCATGTTTCCAAATGACAATTCTCCACAAATATACAAAAGCATGATATACAAATGTACACAGCAGCATTAGCGGGAGACACACTGATTGTGATGTGGTGACATAGCATGGAGTATAAAGGCAGAAAGACTTTTATTGCCATTGTCAAGTGAACACAATTCACAATTCACAGACTAGGAACTTGTCTCAGTGATAAGGTGCGAACATAAAACACTAAATAATAATAATAACTAGAATATAGGGACAAAATAATAATAATAACTAGAATATAGCTATCATATATTTAAAAAAAAAACACAACAGTAGTGCAAACATGCCTTAATTAAAGATTCAAGATTCAAGACTGGTGATATAAAGTGTCCAACTTTGTGCAGATGTTATCAATTGTTCATGAGTCCAACAGCAGAGGGAAAGAAACTATTCTTGTGACGGGAGGTTCTGGTCCCGATGGACCGTAGCCTCCTGCCAGAGGGAAGTAGCTCAAATAGTCCATGTCCAGGGTGAGAAGTGTCAGCTGCTATCCGGCCTGCTCGCTCCCGAATCCTGGAGACGTACAGGTCCTGGGTAGATGGAAGGCTGCAGCCAATCACCTTCTCGGCAGAGCGCACAATGCGCTGCAGGCTCTGTTTGTCCCTGACAGTGGCTCCAGCACCACACAGTGATGGAAGAGGTGAGGATGGACTCAATGATGGCCGTGTAGAACTGCACCATCATTTGGACTGGCAGCTTGGCTTTCCTTAGCTGCCGCAGGAAGTACAACCTCTGCTGGGCCTTCTTGATGAGGGAGTTGATGGTCGGCTCCCACCTGTCTGATGCAGGTGCCCAGGAACCGGAAGGAGTCCACTGTGGTGATGGGGGAGTCTGTCAGGGAGAGAGGAGGCAGGGGGGCTGTGACTTTCCTGAAGTCCACGATCATCTCCACTATCTTCTGGGTGTTGAGATCCAGGTTGTTGCTGCTGCACCAGGACACCAGCCAGTCCACCTCCCTCCTGTAGGCAGACTCATCGCCGTCAGAGATGAGCCCGATGAGGGTGGTGTCATCTGCAAACTTAACTAGTTTGATGGAGTCGTGGCCCGGAGGTGCAGCAGTTTGTGTATTTGCTGATGATCCGGGAGTCCGAGACATTCTTGCCCAGCCGCACGCACTGCCTCCGTCAGGAAATCGGTGATCCACCGGCAGGTGGAGTCGGGCACGTTTAGCTGAGCAAGCTTGTCTTGGAGCAGAGCAGGGAGGATGGTGTTGAAAGCAGAGCTGAAGTCCACAAAGAGGATCCTGGCGTAGGTTCCCGGGGAGTCCAGATGCTGGAGGATGAAGTGGAGGGCCAGGTTAATGGCATCGTCCACAGACTGATTAGCTCTGTAGGCGAACTGCAGGGGGTCCAGGAGGGGGGAGGTAAAGGACTTGAGGTGGGTGAAGACCAGGCGCTCAAATGACTTCATGACTACAGATGTCAGCGCCACAGGTCTGTAGTCGTTAAGTCCAGTGATCCTTGTCTTCTTGGGGACGGGGACGATGCACAGACATGACAAAGCAGGGAAGCAGGCAGGGACATGGCATGACTCCAGGGAGGTGTTAAAGATGTCTGTGAAGACAGGAGCCAGTTCTTTAGCGCAGTGTCTCAGGGTGGAAGGAGAGACACCGTCCGGGCCTGGGGCCTTGTGGGGGTTCTGCTTACTAAAGAGTTTAGCCACGTCCTGCTCCAAAACTGTGAGAGGAGTGGGGGAGGAGGAGGGGTCCGGGTTGGGCATAGCAGGGAGAGATTGAAAAAAAAAAAAAAAAAAGCGAATCTTATAGAACGCGTGTTCTATAAGATTCGCTTTTTTTTTTTTTTTTTTTGACTGACTAGCTCAACTGGTAAGTCACTTGACTTTCACCTGGGGGACCTGGGTTCAAATCCCCCGGGCAATGAGCAAGTTAGTCCTTGGGCAAGACCCTTCACGCTACTGCCCCCCGGGCGCCAGAAAGACGAGCTGCCCACTGCAGAAGTGAATTTATTTATTTATTTATTCTTTATTTAATAGGGACAGTGCATATTAATGAACATCTGCAGCAGCAGTGTAAATATGCCAGATTATAGCAAGAATGCTAATTTCCATCTGTAGTCCCTAGGCAGGTGACACCACAGCAAAAACAATAAAACAATGACAATTGACAATAACACCAACATTAAAACGTTAAAACATTAAAACATTAAACATTAAAACATTAAAAATGTCCACAAGTCTGGTTTTCCTTTAGCCACCGTTTCAAGTATGATTTAAAAGTGTCCAGTGTTGGAGTCTCTCTTATTGATAATGGGAGTGTGTTCCAGAACTTAGAGCCTCTGACTGAGAGCACAGTTTGTCCAAATGTAGTGCGTCTGTGTGGGACCTCACAGTTCCCCTGGGCCGTGGCCCTTGTTCCCATCCCACTGACAGTCTTTGTTTTAATAAAATTCTGCAGCGGAGGAGGAGCAAGTCCATGTAAAACTTTATATATAAAACAACCGTATTTAAAATGAACAAAATTATTAAAATTGAGTAAGTTATACTTGTCTAAAATTGTGCAGTGGTGAACTGAGAATGGTTTCTTGTCTAATATTTTCACAGCTTTTTTAAAAAGTGATTCAACTGGTTTTAGTGTTGTGCCAGCTGCAAGTGCCCATGTGGTAATGCAGTACTCTATATGAGACAGAATCATAGAGTGTAAAAACATTCGTGCCGCATATAGAGTCATGAAGGGTCTTACTTGTCTAAAATTCACTAAGTTAAAATTAACGGTTTTTGTGAGGTGCTTAATGTGTTTCTTAAATGTCAATGTCGGGTCCAACGTCAGTCAATTTCTCCTGTGTGTCACTGTGTGTAAGATCAATAAAGTCTTAGTCTTAATGTTAATAGGTTGTTTTTGGTGAATATGGCCATTTCAAAACAATAACAGTAACATGTAGTTAATACCACAGAGACGTAAAGTACCCCCTCTTTAAGCAGTTATTTACCTATGCTAGAGATATAATAGGCTGATCAGCTAACCAATACATGGGTCTATGTTGACTCCATATTTTACTGCGTTTTGAGGCTTTGGGTTTGTCTATACCAGGTTATAATTAACTATAAACTGTATGTCCCTCTGCAGTTCTTTTGGAGGCGGCGGACCCTCATGGCCAGACCTATGATCAAGGAAGCAGGGATGGCTTCACTACTCCTGGAGAATCCGTATTATATCCTTCCACCTGTCTGATCAGACATCATGAGTCCAGATAATGCTGCAGTTACTACTGTATGTCTTTGGGCTAATGCTATTGGATCTGTTGAATAAACACTGTCCTCATTCACTCAGACATCAATATACAGAGTGTCTCCATGATGTTTTCTGCCCTTTGTTTGTTTCCTTAAGCTCTTTCCTCACATGGCTTCCGGAAACCTAAAGACCAGCTGTAAGTATTTCTGCTCCTTCACAAAATGACCCTTGGACTTTTAAAAGTGAATTTTATATAATAAAATATGTGCATTTTAAAGATATTTTACATTTGGCTGGTGCTTTTCACTTCATCTGTGGGTTTTCCTCACCAAGCCACATACTAGTAATTTGGTTTTGCATGTAAAATGTGAACATTTAATGAAATGCAATTTAAAATAGATTAAAAGTTATTACACTTGTCTTTTTGCTCAGTAGTTTTAGCATTCATACCTCAACCCAATTTTCTGAGGCTTCCCGCTCAGACCATGTTCTGTCATTGTGTCTTAAAGGGACAGTGTGTAAGATTTTTCCCCATTAATTACCGAAATTGAAGATACCCATTCAAAAATACAGTGTTTTCCAAGCCTTTTCACTTCCATCATGAAATCAAAGTATTCTGTTGGACTTAGATATACCTGCATAAAAGGGGGATCTACCCCATGTAGAGGCAGCCATTTTGATTATGAGAGCCGCAGAAGGACATTTGAGCTCCGCCTTCGCCTTTTCTTTATACAGTAGTTGTCGGCAAGGGCTCGTGGTTTTCACACAGTGAGATAGTACGCGTTTGGATAAACAACGACAAGCAGGTTGCCGGATCACACTTAGTCCGCACATACATCGCAGGAGCAAGCACCTTCATCCAAGAGGAAAAGAAGAAGGACATAGTACCTACCGCGGCTGGGGCTTTGTTGCAGCGCGGGCCCGCACCCCGGGTTCAGACCGACCTCCGCCCTCCGCGGTCCGGTTCCCGATTCCCCCCACCCGCGCACAGCGCCGGGTGCGCTTCACGCGTGCGCGCGGTTCGTGCGCGGCTGCCAGTGAACCCACCTCCGGGTACGCCGAGCTGTCCGCGTTACGTCGCGCCTGGGTGACCCTCGAGGTCTGCCATAGCTAGAACCGGAATTGCAATACCCACCATCCATCAAAGCGCCACCATCCTACACACTGTCCCTTTAAGGCAAGACACTGAATAATGATTACAGTGAAGTAAGTGCTTTTGAGATTTGACAAGTCTGTAAAGCGCATTGCACATCTAATTCATTATTCTTTTTTTAAAGGACAGACTGGTTTGATTTCCCTTCCATCTCATAACATGTTCTTCACTGCCAAATGTTATCAATGCTCCTTAGATTTCATTACCTCCTCATGGGCCAAAATAGACCCCTGACCCACTTGACAAGGAGCAGCTAGATACACTTTATACCGGGCTCTCATTTCTTCTTTCTTCTAGACATAGTTTATATATTTACAGGTGGCCAGGCTGATCTCCTGGTCCTGTTTCAATCACTCTTAACACACTGAAACTAAACCACAAACACAGACAAACAACACAAACCAAAATGTCTCCTATAATGAATTGGGAGTAGTAAATGTGTTTTTAGGCTGTAATAGATGAAGTGCATCCAACACCACCTCCAACAGTTTCCTTTTTTCACCCTTGAGCTCTGATGCTCTGAATGAAAACCCAGTGTGACATATTCCACAGACGCTCCTGTCTGAAGAATGTCTCAGACCTGTTTGTGATGGGAGGGGCTTTGATTCTGGAGTCCACCGTGCTCCTCCGCTGGCTAGAAAAAGAAGGATACTGGCCACTGGGAATGACTGGCATCTCAATGGGAGGTTATGTAAGGAACTTCTTATTCATATCACTTGATTGTCCCTGAGCCAGCTCTCTGGATGGGTCACTGTTTCTCATATGGGTCTGTTACTCCGTTAAATCAAGTGTACATTCCTGTATATTATTGTTTTCAGATGGCATCATTGGCAGTAACAAACTGGCCAAAGCCAATCCCGCTGATTCCCTGCCTATCCTGGTCAACAGCCTCCAGTGTCTTCACCACTGTAAGTACAAAAAACACACCATTTCTGTACTGTGTATTTGAATGTAAATGAATGAGAATGAATCTGGAAAGATGTATGGACAGAGGAGCATTTTCTGAATCACAACTTCACAATGACAATGTGGAGCTGAGCATTGTAACACTAATGCTAGATATGCAGGATTTCTCAAACATGCATGAATGAACCAAAACACAAGCTCCAGTGTTGGGTTACAAAGATTAATTGAAATAATTGGGATTAGGCGACTATCAAAATATTTGTATTTTGATCATTATTATCTTTATCTGCACTATACAGACTCCATCATATTTTTAACTCATAAATTGTTCCTATTCTCTGTCAGCATATTTCAACCTTTTATTGGTTACATTTTTTAGATCAATCATTTGATTAGTCCTTGCAGCCCTATCCAGATTTTAGGAAGCTGTAACATCTTTATAAGGTTAAATGTGCAACAGTGACAGGTGTTCATGATTCTCTCATTTTTACATAATCTGGTGGAGTAACGCCTGTTGTAAATATAAATAATAATACCAAATAATAATACCAAACAAAAAAAGTAAAAAAATATGTTGAAAATCACAGGAAAGTGAGAGTTTACTTTAGAGTCTACTTTAGAGAGTTCCATATGACATCACAGTAGGGAGAATTGTTAGCTACAATTTAAATGGATTAATTGATTGATATTTAAATTGATTGAAGGAAATTTAAATTCCAGCTTAGACTTAGACTAAGACAAACTTTATTGATCCACAAGGGAAATTGGGTACAGTAGCTCACTCATCAAATATAATATATATCAGAGGGTAACAAAAAATAGATGTAATAGCAACCAAAGAGCAATAGACCAGTTGTCAAATGAGACATAATTATAATTATAAAAGTAAAAAAGGTAATAAATCTATTTTAAAAAATGTAATTAATTACAAGATTTGTAATTAATTAATCTAATTCATCGCATTTTAATACATTTTTAGG